>SMLS01057892.1:0-10081 GCA_004785975.1 Popillia japonica
CAATTAATATATGAATAAACGACGGGAAAATTAACGTGAAAAACTTTCCAAACTTCGGCCGCTCAATTCGAAGTTTACGCGTAACCGCGCAAAATATTCGGAGAACTGTTCGTGCGTAGGCACTGCAGGCGTCCTTGGTAGAGGCGCTCCGCTCGCTACGGAAGTTCAACAGATACTGGACGAGCTTCAGTCCGCCGTTCTCCGATCAGGATCAAATTGCAGACTCCCATTTCTTGTCCTGCCCAACATCAGGATGGTATAATGTTGTGACGTTGTTTTCGATGCCGTAGCATAAGTAACGTGTGATGGAATACCGCAAAGGTTGCCGAAATTGATACGAACTTCGTGTTTTGATATATGATTTTTTTCATGCTTCCCGACGCATTTACGGAATGTTGTTTGAACCGTGAAAAGCTGTCAGGCGTAAGGTGGAAATTCGCGACGGATACACGACGCGTAACGTAAATATAAACAGCACAGATACTCAAATAAAACCACGGGAGCGTTTTGTTAAATCGATTTGAGAAATTCTACATCGATATGTCAAGATCTTTTTTTATCATTTTTTTTTGAGAAAGCTTTTAGTTAAGGACGTTAAATTTAATCGCGGGAACCCTTTTCTTTTCTTATTTGAAACGTCAATACGAATACAAAATATCTGGATAAACACAGACGTATGTGTATGTATGTAGAAAGAAATAAAAGAAGAGATAAATTGTGTTAGAGCCAAGTTTATTAGAGACACACCTAAGGCGAATCGTACGCAAAATTCGTGGTGAAACTCGTACTTGTGACAAATGACTATAGACGTGACAACCTGCTTTTGCACTCAACCCTCTAGGTGGCGAAAGCCTGTATTGCATCTTAAATCGGTTATTCGCATGTAAACATGCAGCAGCTAAACACCGCCACCAACCTGACTCATGTGCGACTCAAAATATTCTTAAACGTCACGATCGACTGATCGGAATTGAGTTGTAGATGTAAATGATTTTGTAGGAGAAACTTCTTAAATTATTCAAGTGTCTGCAGGAGTGAAGGAGTCCTTGACGAAAATATTCAACACCTGATCTGAATTTTATTCTGCTGCGTAGGATAGGTGCCTGACCCGTGTTAATGTTATGGTAGTTGAGCAAACGAATAAGAACCAAAAATATACAAGCTGAAGAAAAGCGATTTCCGTTGTGTTCATAAAATTTCAGCTAATTTTATCTTCTCTTTATTATGGTAAACAAATTAGGTTAGTGTTTGTTTTTATTTATTAACGAAAATTGGTACTACTTACTACTAAGAAATTGAGATAAAGCAACTAATAAAATGTTAAAATTAATCTTTTATTGACAGAGATATAATATTTTAACCAATTACACCAAATCATCCAAACTTTTTAATAATATTTATTTAGCCAAACCATGGGAATTAGTCCAAAATATGCTGGTTTCTATGTTTGAACATGACGGACAGTTCTCAATTTTGCGGTAGTACTAAGATTTCCAACATGGACGCACAAACCACCGAAGAGCAAAAGTCTGTTCACATTATTTGGTGCCGAAAAACCAATAACGAAATCTCAAAATATGTCTATAGTATCACACCTGGCGACAAATCATGGATTTCTTCCTATGATCCAGAAAATAAACGTCAGATTACTATTTGAAAATGTCAAAATAACACGCTGAATGGAGAGGTTTAGGAAGACAGAGCTCCTTCTCCATTTTCCAGGCTAAAGTCATTCATCAAGACTTGCACAGAAATATTTTGAAGTAGAAATCTTATCTACCTATTGCTCGTAGACTATTGCAGGTTGTTAAGTTCAAAACAGAATTGGTACTGTGATACTAGGCAGCGTAACAGTTTCACCAACTAGCGGAATATCACAGCATTATGTTAATAGGGGAGTTGAGCTGTTTGGAGATCGGAACCAATGAAGTAGCTGATATCAAGGGAAGCATAACATTTTTATCGTTGCTAGATTATGAACGACCAAGATAGGCCAACCAGCCATACAGTTATGGCAAAGGAACAGGTTGAAAATAACTCTAGTAATACATAATTCATTAATTCAGAGGTCCAAAACCGACGGCTTTCTTATTTTGTCCAATCTGAATATGCTGCTGAGATAAATCCATTCCAAGCGACATTCAAACAGGGGAAAAGTGTGAATTCTGAGCTCGTCCTTTTCCCTGAGAATTTACATTTTTAGCTCAATAATAGGGAATTAATAGCAGCACTCCCATAGAGGAAGGATGTATGTATGTATGGTGTTGGGGTGATAATCCACTGCGACCTAAAAGATCTATTGTGTCCCCCATTCTCGCTGTTTACAGCTGGCCAATCAGTCCGATTCCTTTTAGGAAGTGCAGGATATCGGAAGGCCTCAGATTAGGTAGCTCTCCCTCTTCAATTGCATGTGCATAAAGGAAGGAAGAAACAAATAGTTATCCGGTTTATGTTTCTGCTCAGGAACGTGCAAAGAATAGAGGCCTTGAACTACTTAACACCACTGGAAGCCTTCCAAATCCTACAAAGATATGAAAGGAACATTATCTGAATAGACTCAAACATGACGGCTACCCTTTTCACATTTTCTCACATAATCTTATGGACTGTAGCATTTCTAGATAATGCTTACATTTATTAACCTTGAGTTGGTTACTTGTTACAGTAAGCGGATAATCGCAGGATTGTCCAATATAGTTAATATGAATATTAAAAGAAAGAGGTCCCGAATATGAGAAATGACGTACCCTACACATGGCTTGTGATGTGAAGTGTGTCCAAGTAAAAGGTTCGCCTTCTCGCTTTTTAGCAAGTTCATTACAATGTAACTGCGAAAATCAAGTGGTGACATCTTTGCCTTGTTCAAGACTCTATGGATTTTCCAAGCATTTACCAAAGCATTGCTTATAATATTGGTAAAAAGTGGCCACCACCATTTCATCCCTCTGACGCGAATTCTATAATTAGTTACAGCGGTATCATGCAAATCCACTCCACCCATGTGTCGATTATAAATGTCAATCATTTTTGGCTGTTGTACTTGGATATCCTGCTTTTCCTTACGGTTATATCGCTTTGCTGTTGCTAATGACTCTAATTCATCTGTATTTGTGGCTACAGTAGGTACTATTTGTATGGAAAATGTTATATCGCTAGCAATGTCAAATGTTCGCTGAGCTTTTTTGGGATAGATTTAGAAGTTTCTAATTGACATTTTGCTGTTCGGTTTTCTCGTACTATACCAGTAGCGTAAAAGCCTTTATCTTCTAGTACTCGTATCAGGGTATAACTGGTAAAAAAATTATCAAAGTACACTTTGTGGTTGCTAGGATTTTCCACTATAGATAGTAACTGTATTACGGTTTGGGCTCCTAAACCCAATTCAGAGTATACTTCTTGCTTACCACCATAAGGAAAACATTTGACACAACACACTTGATGTTATGCCATCCCCTGCAAAATCACCACAATTTTTTATACTTTGATCATGCACTTCAATTCGTCCATTCTGACATTTATAAACTGATCTAATTTTTTTGTTGTCATCTCTAGGATAGCATCCTTACACATCGTATCAATTGGTCTAGGTATCCCTTTTATTATATTTTCTATACTAAATATGAAGTATTCGTTAAATCTATTTGCTATATTCTTCTTTTCCTTAATTTTTTGTCCATTAAACACCATTTCATCTTGTTTGGTCTGGTTGTTTTTCAATTGAGATTGTTGTAACATTAACACCTACTCACACGTTTGCTTTTGTGTGCCCTTAATTCACCAATGTTTCGTCTAAATAATAGATTGGGCGTTACTCATTTCTAAATTTTGATGTTGAAGATAAATATTTTCGTCCTCACAAGACAATGATGATTACGTTTTAAATATCGGTAAATACAAAGTTTGTATTATGTAAAACACTTAACTAATTAGTATCCAAACTTAATTAAAATTAAGCATCTTCATTAATCTATACAAGGTTGAACGACTCATTGGAGGTATATTTTGATCTTCCCTTATTTCCTTTAAGATTTTGTTTAATGTAGGAAGGCGCTATTCCTAATTTGGCAACTCTCCCAGAGATTCCCAAGTTCTGCAATAGCTTTAGCTATCGAATTTGAACTTGTACCTAGTTGAATTCGTTTGCATTTTCCAATATCTTTATATAATAAGCTAATTACACCATCCTTTAAAAGGCTAAGAACTTAAAAAGATAGAAATAAGTTATAAAGAAAGTGGTAAAGATATATTTCCTTAACCGCACTCTACTTTTTTGAAGTTTAGGTAGTGTATTCACGAAAACTTTCGAATAAATAAATTAATTATTGATTCAGTTAGTTGGATGTAACTGTGTTTGTCTTTAATTGATGCTGATCGTCGAACGTAGGCGATCACCTGCTCCTTATTCCCTCTGCTCAGCCGGGAAATAAGCGAGGGTTGAATAAACACCATTAAAACTTCTAGACTGCTTATAAATTGTCTTAACCGCGTGTGGGATATCTAACAAAACAACTTTGCTCGTACATAGATGTTAGCCGTAAATAAGTGAACACCCAGTAAACGTTGACTTATTTTAATGAAATTTCCCCCGGTAGCATGTAAGGACGTTACGCCGGTATGATTGAACTGTAATTGAAAAAGTGGGTGAAAGAATGTAAATAATAGGGATTTATACGATGTAGGCATATTCGCTAATGATAATACAAGCATCTCAATCAAAGGACTTCAAATATTGAATTCTTAACAAAGCAATATGTCTCCAACTGTTGGTGGAAGTTGAAAATTTTTTAGGTGAATCTTTGAACATTGTTATTAGAATTATATTCCCTTACATTTAAATATATTTTAATTCAGAAGATGTACCGTATTCATAAGCTTTAACACTAAATTTTATTACTATAAGAAGATTAACCTTAGAAACCTTCACGCTCTTTAGTCGCTGTTCCATTATTAACAATTACAGCATTAACGAAAAGCGCTATTTCATCTTCTCTACCTCAGAGGTATTATTATAATATTCGTCTCATTACGATATTCTCCCGCAAGATATGAATAAAAGATTTCTTCACTAAAGCTCCCGCCTTTTAGCATAGAATTCGTACACAAGCAGGCATAACAATAATCGAAAAGAATACCGCCAGCCTTCCGCTTTCTATTTCACGCAGAATATCATTCTATATCTATGTATGTACGTTGTGAGCTTATAAATTCACTTATTTACATTAAAGCTTTACGTGAGTACGGAGCAAAATAGCTCCAAAATAGAATCTTCACCAATGTGGAAAAAGTTATTTGAAAGAAACATATAAATTTGCTTTCCTTTTAGTAACAGGGCCATGAAAAGTAATTGTTTTTATTTATATTTATTGCCAGAAATTTATTTTTAAGTTCAGTAGCAATGTAATTGTATTTGTTTCGAAAATCCAATATATGCGGTGCAAAAAATTGGCGAAAATCTAAGAGGAAGAAAGATTTAACAACTTTGGACCTATGAAGAAAATGTTACCACCAATAAAATGGAAGAATGGCGGCGACCTAAGCTGGTAATCATGCTGTATTTCGTAATATAATTATCTGAATTACCCAAAAGATGCCAATATGAGGTAGAAAAGATATAATCCTGAACGACTCCACTACTTTCAACAGATATGTCCTCCACGGATACATTATTTTAGTACTGATTCGGTCAATTTTCTGGATCTACTTTGGTTTTAGATCATGTTTGCAGGATGTTCATTGTAGCGAATATATCACACGTTGATTATAAACCAGATAGTTTAACGAAAAGACAAATCAAACCTTGGACCAGTACTGCTTTCTGACACATTGAACAAATCTATGTTAAGAGTTGGCGTAGTTTCTTGCATTGCAAACAAGATAAAATTTTGTTAATGTTGAAAATGATTAGTGTAGAATTTGTCAGAAAAGGTGGGTCAGCTCAAAGGGCGGAACCATGGAAGAGAATTACTCTATGGACTATGTTTAGAAAGGCCAACATCGCGAATTAGCATTGAAATTTTTTAAAATGACATCCTATAGGGACGACAAAAAGGACGAGAAAAGGGCAACATACATAGCTAACCAGACGAATATACTAGACCAGAAAGACTTTAGGGGGTTACTTTACTTAGTTCATGTTACCAAATGCGATATTGTGTTTGCACCAATTAAAATGGAGCAGAATGAAACGAATATGATATTAGCAAAAAATTGGTTTTCATACGTCCAGAGAAAATATTTCCCACAAAACACCAAAAACTTTAATCTTCTATCTATCACTTTGCTGGTGACAAAATCTTGTCCTACAGCAATATTGCAATTAACCCGATAAATCCCAAATTTTCTAGATTGTGTTTTCAAATGCTTTTCTAGCACACAACGTCGGAAGATTCCAGTTTATTGGAGTAGTAGGTACTGCTGTAATATAAAAATCCAGTTTAAGTTATTTGGATGATATTGTGTATGTACATGGCTTTACACTTGACTTTACTTATCATACTATCAATTTCTTGATAAGGTTTGCTGTTCGTAACCATTAGATTTGTGACACTCAATATGGGTCTGTTGCAAAACTTGCAGTAGCCAAACACTTCCTAGAAAATGAAATCCTACTCACAATTAGGCAGCATTTTCAGAGATTATTGCTCAAGATACTGGAAGTTGCAAGATCATACAAGAAGACAAGTTAAATAACACCAATATACGATGTCTCATTGGAGCGTTTAAGTAGTTTGGGATGATTTGATCTGTATCTTGTGACACATCCAAGCAGGTTTGGGCAGTAATATTAGTTTAAAGCTGTATCAAACAAATACTCGAAACGTTAAGGCAAGGAAACAACAACTTCAATAATTTAAACTCAAATTTTGGAACTGTTACCAACAATCGCACCACACTCAACCACGTCATCTTATAGAGACTACTTGATAACGGGAGTATGAAGCCTCTTCTTACTTAAAGTTTTTTTTTCTACAAATTTTTCCTTCTTTTAGTCAGCGCCTTTAGAGTTGCTTTCTTCTGATTGCTAGTTTGGATGATTTATTTCACTTATATGCGTTGTACAGGTCTGGCCGGTCGCAGTGCCGCTACCGTATGCGGAAACGGTACAGCCAGTGACACCAGCTGACCGCTGTCCTTTGACCCTCCCTCCCCTCTCCTATCCACCCTTAATTTGTACCAAAACTAACGTCTCCGGGCGGAGCATGTGTTCTGTGCCATACACCAGGCACGACCATGCTGTCCTGGTTATGGCTCGCAGGCAAGGAGTGTTGGGAGATCTCGACTTAACCGCCCAGATCGGAAGTAGATAAAAACTTAAATCTTAAGGCAAAAAGGTCGGGTCAATGTTTGGCTAAATAGGGGATTAGTCTGCGGGGACTTAGGGCACCAGCGTGACCCCAGTTTATCTACCCCTATATCTTGCATGCGAGGCTCTGTAAAGGTGGAATGTTATTTCGCTAGCTGCTCTAGAGATCCATCACGAGTACGACTAAACAAATTTTGGGATTTTATGGCATCGAGTGGAAGGCCTCTCATATGACACCTCTCCCTAAGTTATGACAACCTGCAAGCATAGACGGCCCGAAGTGGAAGAGTCTCGGCGGAAATGTACATGCGCTATCTTGAACAGGAATTGTCACCTGAAATAGACAGGACAAAGGTGAACCAGCAAAAAGAGAAGATTTTTCAGGATTAATATTAATCAAAATCCTTACGTAAATCAGAAACGTACTACTCTAATTTGACTGCTCTGTTTCCAACATTAATTCAAATACGTCAACGCAAAACAGATGTTGAAACAGACGGCCAATTACCATTCATACAAATTGTCATCTCGATTCCGTGCACCAATTCAATATATCATTATTGCAAGGGCGACGAGACCAGTGCCACCCGCGGATTCATCAGGGTGATTGTACGTAATCGCTGTTGCTATTGAAGGTAACTGCTTGATTATTTGCGCGAGCCGCGGCAATACGGGTAGTATGGAGCCCGTTCGCGCTGTGACAAGCGAATGATAGATTGAAACAAATACTCGCGTCTAAGGTATTAACGGTAATTTTAATTTCATTAAACTAAATTGCGAAAAGCCTTTTTAGAGTCGACAATAACGAATTAAACTGATATATGAGGTTCAGTTGTATGAGCTTAGTCCCAGAAATTTTAGGCATTGTATTCTACGCCAATAACTAACGTCTATTGTTGAACCACACGTGACTGGAATTGGCGAATGGTTTTAGTATAAAAACGTATGCTACGGTATTGTGCCCCAAAATATGTAAAAGCTTGATAAAAAAATTATTTTTTAATTTTTAACAGTTTTATATCAACGTCAGTCACAGATACACCACGCTTTCCCAAGTATTTTGTTCAGAGCACGTGCCCGAGGGCTAAGTGTCACAAATGTTAGGTGTCTCACGATTTTTAAATCCTGTTCAGAACTTCGCCTACAGCGTTTAAATGTTTATTTCATCTGGTGGTTAATAATCGTTTGTCTGATTTAGTAAATATACAGGGTGTCTACTTAATAGTCTATGAAAATAAAAGAGGTTAAAGCTAGTGGCATGGAAACCTAAATTTCAAAAAATGAATACTTTACATCCACGCAGTAACGAGAAAACAATATTTTTTTAATCTCAGTCCGGCCCTGTTGTTCGAGCGCAACGCATAAATGGATGGGCAACACAGGCAGAACGTCATTCTTACGCATTCATTGTTTTATCTGTACATTATGGTAAGTTGTAGGAATACTGAGTATATGGACATAATTTCAATCTACGGAGAAACAGGATAAAATTTTTTACTGCACCTGTATTACGTATAGAATATCCAACATCTATCAGACAATAATAATTTCCTCGACAGGTTAACTGTTGTGAATGGTTTCGTCAAACAGAAACTCGTCTTCCAAATCTTCGATCCGTGATCCTGTTTACCGATGAATACTGCTTCACAGAAAAAGGTGTGCTGAATTACCAAAATATTTATCACTGGGCCGATAAAATCCCACAAAGTATGCATCAGAGTTCAACCAAACATAGGACATCAATAAATGTTTGGGTCGGAATATTGGGCGATCATTTATTTGGGCCACATATACTTCCCGATGATTAAATGCGGTGATTATTTAAATTGTCTGCGAAATGCATTACCCGTTTACTTGGATGACATACCACTACATGTACAACGGCAAATGTAGTTCATGCACGATGGGGCACCTTCACATGTTGCCCCACTTGTATGGGAACATTTAAACCAGGCATTTGCACATTGGATAGGCCGAGAAGGAACGATTCTGTCGCCAGCATGAAGTCCCGATTTGAATCTGTTGGACTTTTTTCTGTGAGGATACATGAAAAACTTTGTTTATGATCGTGGGCGAGAAATTTTAGACGTCAAGGCTCTTCGAGCATTCGCAGCTCGTGGTAATAATTCCGGACATACAACTATAAGTTTTTGTCCTGTTTCACGTCAAACAGTCCTCTTCAGGACTACCACGAATTATTTGAAAAGAGAAAAGCTATTAACTACGAACGCGATCTCAAATAGTAAATTATTAATTACCATATCATTAGGTAATAATAGGTATGTCCTTGTACTTTAATATTGAAAGTTTTTGTAATAAAAAAAACAAAAACATCTGATTCCTACAAAAAAAAACAGGTCGAAATGAATAAAATCTGTAGTAAGTGTGTGACCTTCTTATAAATAGAATATTTGTGAAAAGACCACATATGCAATTCATAGAGCAGCAAAGCTGCTTCGTAAACAAATGCATTTATATAGTACAATAAACATTTATTTACATATCATTAAACTTGATAAAAAATATCTGTTTATGTATATTAGAAACTTTTGCAGCGTCCTTTTTTTTCTTGTACATACGTATCAGGCCCGGATTCAACAAAATTTGATAATTATTAAAGGAAAAATTATTTTAATGTATGATCGTTAATTTTTTTTTGGATTTACCTTTCTTGCGATATTAGTTTTATACTGTTTATTTTTCCGACACTATTCGTTTGACACCCTGTATAAGGAATAGAAGTGTATTAATTCCAAATCATAATAAAAGTCAATTGTG
>ML217079.1:0-16486 GCA_004785975.1 Popillia japonica
TTTTTTTTTCTAATTTACAGTCACCATTCTTTATAAACACATCACTACAAGATCTGACACCATGCCCCTCAGCATCACCGCCCCCTATAACCGATACGATGGACAGCTTCATCACTACGATCACCACCAATTCACCCCCGACCACCGGGAAAGTCGCGAGGAAACGCGGACGACCCCCGAAGAAACGTCTAATCTCAGTAGTAGAAGACGAAGAAGACGATGAAGACGGCGACGCCACTTACATGCCGACATCGTCATCGTATTACCAATCCAGAGGTAGGAAACCTAGAGTTTCCCGGGCCGTCGCTAAGAAGAAGGATATCTACGAAAACATCTCGGACGAAGACGAAGACTACGTACCGCCGCACAAGATCCTCCTCGGTGAATCGCCGACGTCGAGTTGCAGCAGCGAGGACGTCGAAAGGCGCCTAACGGGGGAAGATTCCTCCTCCGACATAATTCGGGCGGGTAAACGCGGCAGGCCGCCGAAACACGCCCGATCGATCTCTTCGGATGATTACAGCTGTTTGGATCCGGAGGAGGCGAAATATCGCGAGATGCGCGATAGGAATAACGAGGCGTCGCGGAAGTCGCGGTACAAGAGGAAGTTGAAAGAGGTGAAGATATCGGATGAGTGCGAAGAGTTGCAAATGGAGAATGTTAAGTTGAGGGCTCAGGTTGAGGAGTTGCAAAAGACAGTTGAACGGTATAGGGATAATCTGATGAAGGTTATGCTGAGTAAAAAGTAAAGTTTTAGTTCGTAGTGTGCACATCGTAGTTGATCGATTAGTTTCTTTGTTTTTTAAAGGGACTCGATTACGGTGATTTATATGATTCTCTGATTGATCAGCAGAGTGGGATGTACAAATTTGATTAAAGCTCATCTATTTTTGTTCTTTCTTATTTAATGTTGTTTTAAATAATATTTGGTGTATTAATTTCTCGTATCTCTATTTTCTTATGTAAATTAATTATATTTATATACTTATATGTATGAATATCATTACATGATTAGAACTTTTGTAATTGTAAGACGTTTTTAAAAGAATATCTACGATCAATGATTTAAATCGGAAAATCCAAGATATAAAAAAAATTGTACGTATCTATTAAGGTCGAAGAGCATGAAGAAGTTTGTGGCACATATGCCGTTATACTATTGTTAAGAGATTCTCTTTCGATGTATCAATTAAAACAGAACAAAAAAAAAACTGGATTAGAATCGAGAGAGTTCTACGATTAATATTTCTTTCCGTATGCAAACTAATTTTTATATATTGTTGCATATTCTATTATCCTGGTGATTTTTGTGTAGAAGTATAAATATATATATCTTAAATATGTTATGGAATATCCTTTTTAACTTGGTACTATTATGCTGATATTGTACTCTTAATATTCTACAATTCTGGCGATCTAAAAGATCGACCCTCCGTTATTCTTAATTAATTCTTATAAAAAGTTTCATTTTTTTTTTAAAGATGTGAAATTTTTGTAATTCATTTTGATTTTGTCCTGAAATAAAGACAATTGTAGTTTTTAAAATGTTTGTATTTATTTGGTTCTTCCTAACATCTACCTTTCCTTGCCTCACCTGTGGCAAATAATTTTGTCTTAAAACCATTTGGCCTTCAGGGAGACTAGATTAAATTGACAATTAATAAAGGCACATACAGTCGACTCTCGTTAATTCGAAACTCGAGGGACTCTTAAAATATTACGAATTATCGAGTGTTTGAAATATCAAATGGTTCGAAATTTGTGAGAGGAAATAAATAAACTTCGAATTATTAAGTGTTGATCAATTATTATTTATTAACTGGTATTCTATAACAATGACAAAAGTTTAGAGGTACATTCCTGTACATACATGTATTCACAATGTGAATTAATTAATCTTTCGAAAGAACTCTGTTAGACTGGTTTGCTTCAAAGCACATTGCTGCTGCTCAGACTGCTCAATAATTTTTTTTTAAGAGAAAAAGTGCCTGAAATGCTTTTTCATCACTTTCGTTTTGTAGACAGAAGGTTCGTAAGGTATCGAATGAGGATCTTGCTTCTTTAACTGACACCTCTGCCAAAGGCTCTGATGTATCGTCCTCATCTTCATCGTTACTGTTTTCATTCGTATCTGTCGCAGATAAAATTTCGCCGTCGGTTAGTGAACCTGAAACAGCAACATCTTCATCCACTTGAACAAAGTCAGAAAAACTCACACCGCTGATGTGAACTAATGGTTCTATTGCTGGTTCTTCATCATCCATAAGTATTGGAAGATTTTCCTGATGTTCTTTTAAGAAACCGGATTTTTTGAAGCAGTTGAGAATCGTTAGAGGTGTTACAGCTCTCCATGCCTTGTCAATCAGTAAAATAGCTGTCAGAACCGTGATATTTGCATTTAGCTGCTTGTCGAGAGATTCTAAAACGAGCTTAACAATTTCTTTGCGATAGAACGTCTTAAAATTATGGATGATCCCTTGGTCCAATGGTTGCAATTTGGAAGTTGTATTTGGCGGAAAGAAGTAGAGTTCCACGTTGGACAATGTAGGAGGACTGTTGTGCACAGTGCAATTGTCTAAAAATATTAAAATTTTCCGCTTTTGTCGTTTCATGTCCCCATTAACTGTTAAAAGCCAATTGTTAAAAAGTTCTGTCGTCATCCAAGCTTTTTTGTTAGCACGATAATCAGCAGGAAACGATTTCACTCCTTTGAAACATCGCGGTTTTATTGCTTTTCCTATCACTAAGGGTTTAAGTTTTTCCGATCCGTCCATATTTATTGCAAGTAAAACTGTCAACCTCTCTTTACTATGTTTTCTCCCATGACATTTTTCATCTTTAAAAGTAAGCGTCTTGTCCGGTAAATATTTGACAAATAGGCCAGTTTCATCAATATTAAAAATGTTTCGGGCATCATAGTTTTCAATCAAGGTCTTCAATTTACCGTGTCAATCTAAGCAAACTGCATCATCAACACTTCCACTTTCCCCATAAACTTTTTTAAACACAATTCCATTTCTCTTTTTGAAATTTGTAAGCCACCCTTCACTTGCCGCAAAGTTTTTGATGCTTAGAGTAGAGGCGAACTCTTTTGCTTTTTCCTTCAACAAGTTTCCGCTAATAGATACTTTTTGTCCTCTACACTGTCTTAGCCAAATGACCAGGCTTCCTTCCAGACGAGGAAATTCACCTTTAGTAGTCCGTTTCCGTACTCCAGCAGTTTGAGCAGCATTAATTTTCTCCTTGTGCTTTATTATGGTTGAGAGAGTGCTCAGGGGAATCTTAAATTCTTTTGCAACATCACTTTTCTTCTCACCTTCCTCTACTTTTTCGATTAACTCCTTCTTTTCAGCAATCGTCAAACTTTTATACTTTTTAGGGCTCATGACTAACAGAAAATTTTAATCTGTATACCAACGAAAAAGTAACAGTACATAACTGAATGATAACTAAACAAACCAATTCGTGAGAAGTGTGTGTCAAATAGTCAAACTAATCATAACAAAAACAAAGGCTCGTTGATACTCGTTGCAGCTGTCGAGTGTTGGACGCCGACGAGTTCGAATTAACGCGTCGTTTTGTTAGTATATAGCAGATTTTTTCGTTCGAATTACCAAGTTCATAAAAATGTATTGATTTAGTTCGAAATATAAAGAGATTTTGTAGGGAACTCGTGATAACTTTGAATTATAGAGAGGATCGAATTATCGTAGGTTTGAATTAACGAGAGTCGACTGTACCATAAACGGTCCTTTAGGAACTCTTTTTGTCTGTCTGCCCTGGTTATCTGTGCTACCATTCCCTGAACTTGTGTATCCCTTCGCCACCACCCTCTCTCTCCGTTGCTACGCCCCTGATTAGGGTTAAATTGATTAAAACCCTTTTAAAACTTTTGCAAATCGCTACGTCATATTGGTATTAGGGTAAGCTACAACCCCTGGTGTATGTCATTATCGTATAATCAATTGGTGACATCAAGTATAACGAGGCTACATCCTTGGGGTAGTCTCTTCACTGTGAACCTAACCTTATTTATAATCATTTTTTTGTTGCACGCAGGATACACAGATAGAGGTATGCTCGTTTCAAAACCAAATATCGTTAAAGCCACGCATAACGTCAGTGCGAAGGAAATTACATTTGAAATTTATTTCAAGAAAGGTTAAAATTGCTGGTTTTGTATTTTACGCTGCGCGTCGGCATATCTGTTTCTGTGGTTTCTATCCTGGTTACACGCTATTCTACACGTTTCCTAAGAACGTTCTACCGACTAAAACACCCCCTTAAGAGACCAACCCGGGACCGTTTTTCACATTACTTCAGGCTGGCTCTGTGTCTATCTTCCTTCGTTCTCTAATATGATCTCTCGGTCTAAATCTACCTTTTTATCTCGTAGAATGCTCTGGTTAAAACGCGAGATAGCCGTCCACGTTTCCTCGCTCTCCAGCATCTTCCCTACCGTGTTGTCCGGTGTTAGGATTCCGACTTCGTTTTCAAGCATGGTTCTCTGCGGTGCCCACCGGTCACTAACAAAAAACGAGTGGGAGACATCAGCCGTTTGGCTTGGGCAGTAGGGACATTCGCCGCTGTCTGTTTTCCGCATTTTATATGGGTAGGATCTAAAATACCCGTGCCCTGTTAGAAATTGGGTCAAGTAATAATCAACTTCCCCATGCTTCCTATCTATCCAAGGCCCAAGATGTTGGATAAGTCTACTAGTCCAGCGCCATCTGCCTTCTTCTTGCCACATCCTTTGCCACTCTGCCATGGTGCGTGTTCTTTCTTCACTGGCAATCGTTTTTGCTTCACCATTTTCTTCCTAAAATATATCCTTCTTCGTTCCTTTGCCAAGAGCGTCACTGGTATTACTCCTGCCATCACTAATACCGCCGGCTCGGAGACAGTACGATATGCAGAAGCCATCCTCTTTGCACTTGCATGAGCTCTCCTTTTCGAATGTGTCCGCCCACAGTTCTACACCATACAACAACACGGATTGGACGGTTGCCATCTTCTTAGCACTAGGTCCTCTTATATGTATTGGCCATTAGTGTGGCGAGGTTAGTTCATCATAGCCGCTTTGTCGGCCGTACGTCGGATTTGCGGCCAAAACGTCATTTTGCAGTCTACGTTGATTCCAAGGTATTTTATCGTGAGTTTTGTCAGCACCACGACGACCCCCACCTTCACGGGTATGGTTGTTTCGATTCTTCTCTTTGTGAGGATTACTATCTCGGTCTTATTTAAAGCTAGCGATAAACCGTGTCTCTACATCCAGCTTTCGATCTTCCTCATGGCCTGGTTCAATTTTAGTTGAGCTGCGCCTACGTCTAGCACAGATATTAGAACAACGATGTCGTCCGCGTATCCTACAACTGTAACCTCTTCCGGCATTTGTATCCTCAGTAGATTATCATAGAGGATGTTCCACGGGTCAGGCCCTAAGATCGACCCCTGGGCAGTGCCGGATATGACCGTCATGTTCCGCTCTCCACTCATGGTCTCGTAGCTGAGACAGCGGTCTTTCAAGTAAGAGTCCATCATTTTCCGCAAAAAAGTTGGCACTCGAAAATTGTGCATTAGTGCGTCCATAAAGTCCTTCCATTTGGCAGAATTAAAGGCATTTTTCACGTCCAGAGTCACGAGAAGTACAATTCTGCGCGAAAAATGGTTATAACTTTCTGCCCTACTCACGGCCGCACAAACTTCCTGTAACGCATCTATGGTGGATCTGCCTTTACGAAAACCATATTGTCTAGGAGATAAATCATCAGCAGTGTCTACTCCAGTCCGCAGCCTGGCTTTGAGAAGCTTTTCAAGGATCTTTCCGGCAGTGTCCAACATATATCATCCGGCTCGCCGGTTTTTTTCTTGATGAGCACCAGTCTTGCACATTTCCAGCGGGCGGGAAAGACATCATACCCTAAACACACTTTGTACATGCGAAGAAGCAAGGAGGGACTGCACTGGAAGACTATTTTAAGTATCAGGCCCCGGCGCTTTCCTATTCCTCAAGGACAAAAAGGCTATTTCCAATTCTTCATGAGTAAAGAGAGGACACCATTGTATTACACAGTACAGTTACCACAATAATCATCCGCATAAAAACTTGTGCAGTAACAACGATAAAAATCCGGATGAAATTTTTTTATCGTAATATAATTTATTATTTTAAATTAATTCTAAACACAATAAACGGATATTATTTTATAGATTTTATTTTATATATAATAATTCACTTCTTGTTACAATAAATCTACAAACATGGAATATATTTTATATTCAATATTCTTCATATTTTATCATTATAATGTTCCTTTTCAAATATAAACTCTTGTACAATATAGCAAAATTATAACAATTTCTTTTTTTTTCATCTAGCATATATTCATATCAATCTTCCTACATAGTTCGGAAATGTACCAAAAAAAATTGTTCTATTCAAGTATATTTAATATCTAATAGGTTTATTTATAATAGTATAATAACTTGGAATGTTTTAGGATCTTTCTTTAAATAGGATAGGATTCTTCTACTACATTATCTATTTTTTAGTTTAATAGAATGAAAAATAATTTTTTTATCGATTTCTTTTTATACGAAAATCTACTTCTAGAAATCAATCTAAAATATAATTTGATTCCTCAATCTTTTATTTTTGTAAATTTTGAAGGTGCAAATTTTTAGAAAACGATTCGTTCCATTTTAGAATATTTGATCTCTGTTTCGAATAAATTTAAACGATTATAATCACTTCAAAATTGCCGAATTCTTTTAATCTAAACGTAGAAATTTGGTGTTTTTTTATAACAGGTTACCTATATTGCTTAAGCAGTTTGGTGTTATGTATTTAAGAATTTTTGTGTGATATGTTCTTCCGTTTCTTCCATTATTTTTTTTGATTTTGCTTTTGATAGTATCGAGCAATTTTGATGTGATTAATTCGTATATTCCCTAAAGCAATGTCCTGATATAATATCTATTTTAAGCTAAATATATACAATTACTACGTTTATTTTCTCTTATTTATTTTTTTTGTCGTAATATTCGGGCTCCCACAAGAAGGTGGATCTGTCAGAATCATTTTTAATGATATGGTTTTAAAACTATTTTTCTTGTTTTTTTTGTTTGGAAGGGAAATTTTTCTGCATAACTGTCTATTAATATTTTCTTTTTTTCACAGCTCATACTGCAGAAATTGGCAGTGTATACCATTTGTTTTTTTTTTAAATAGATAATAAATAAATAAAAGAATTAGCGGAAGGGGGCAAAATAAATAAAACGAATAATTTGAATTTAATATATTAAAAAAAAAAGAAAAATAATATAGATTTTTATTTATTATTTATATATAACTTATATACGATTTCTTTCGTAAAATATAAATTAAAAAAACGGGGGGGGTGGAGAGGAATGAGAAATTCTTGTATAATAGTATGTGTACGTAAAAAAATGTAACAAAAAAAAAATGAGATAAAAACGGGAAAACCACAGACGAATTATAAAATATTTACAAAAATATATAATATATATATATATGCATCTTTCAATCTTTATATAGATATATATATATAAAAAAATGTCAACATATTTTTATAATAATAATAATACAAAGATATAAAAAAAAAATTCACAATTATCTTTTTCGTTATAATTTTTAACTAACTAAAAAATAATTACTACATAAAAAATTAATGAGATAATTCACAGTATATCTTGGAAATTAAATCCGGAATCATTATCGAACGAACTAAGTAATTCCTGTTCGGTGAACCCACTCGTATCAGTCGATGGGAGATTATCCAGGAACTCGAGGCTGAAATCTGCAGTTTGCGAATTGAATGCGTTCATCGAATTCGATTGGTTGTTCGCCTGGGCATTCACCAGTTGATTGTTCATGTTCTGCTGCTGCAGCGATTGGTTGGACATGGAGACCGACTGAGTCTGTTGCATGTGGATGCTTGACATCGATATCTGTCAAAATTAAATTAATGCAAATTTGATCGTGATCAGAATTTATTTTAAAAATTATAATGGATAATTTATCATTAAAGTTTGTCGCAGGACCACATTGTGTAACGTTTCCTGGTATCGATGTCTAATTCTGGGAGTACCCGTTTAACTAGAGGCTTGTTTTCTTCCCAGCCTGTTCCGGAGGAGTCAGTCGTGCTAGTCTCAAGGCTAACATTCTTAACGCTCTCTTCGCTGTTTAATTTACACAAATCTGAATTTAGGAACTCGTTTAAATCATAGTTGCGAATGAGAGTATCTCGCATGTATTTAATCTTATCGATGTTAATCGATTTTATGAATTTTTTATACAGCCTCTTGCATTCGGCTAGGTACAGTTTCGGGTTGTCTTTAGTCATCGAAACAGTTTTCGGATTGTATATTAACCGGAATGGTTCATCTAAATGATGTTCGTAATACAAGCAAGGTGCATACTTCCAAAATCTCTGTCGCAACATATCGGACTCTCGATTTAATGCTTTTGCCTTCGATATATAATTTTTGTCCCCAAACTCAACGATTGCACTTATCGACAGCCCACACTGGCAACACGCAGGGATTATTTGCGGATTATAGAATTGGGTTAAAATTATATAGAGCGTCCGGTACGCCATTTTATCTTGGCTACGTTCAAAGAATACATTATCAGTGTCACTATCACTCGATTGCAGTTGCTCCTGCTTATACTGATGCACATCATCCGTTATAATTGTAATGATCCTTAACTTAATCAGCTTCGCTAATAACACCGGAGGAATCGCGTTACCTTTCCTCATATAATTCTGAGCATCGTAACAGGATTTCCTCAACAACGCCTTAACCGGTTCGTGTATGAACAACCTTTTAGTCTTGTAACTTATAATAAAATCATAGATATCGTTTAAGGAAACGAACTTCACCTCGTGCATTCGACTCGACTCGCTATGGTAGCGAATCATCAACAGTTTTTCTAGATCGATAGCGGTCTTCTCGACGATCAGGACGACGTGGCATCCTCTCCGTTTATGGACGTTGTTCAGGTCTAACCTGTCGATGTAGCGGTCCCACCTGGATACGACGCTATCGTGTGATAACGAGCACCTCTCCATTTCTGCATAGTACGGAATAGGAAACGTAAAAAGGTTCAGAACGATTAAGACGGAACGATTAAAACTGGACTGAACGGACACACAATGGAATACAGACAATTTTTACAGGTGACAAATCAAAATGACAATGACTTAATAGTTCGGAGTTTAAGAAAACGTTATTAATTAAAATTAAAACGTAGACGTCGGTCGTGGAAGCCTTTAGACTGCTAGACATCACAGTTCTAGAGTCCCAATGTTTCTAATTCTAATTCTTGTTGTTAATACATAAAAAATCTCAATTTACCTGATTAGAATTCTGCTGCATTACAGACTGCTGCTGCTGTTGCTGCATGTGCGTCATGATCTGTTGGTTCAAAGTATTCATCTGCGACATGGGACTGGCCTGATTCATAACCTGAGCTTGATTGATCCCCTGACCTAAACCTTGCCCTAAACTATTACCGACCATACCCTGCTGCACCCGTAACTGTTGGTGTTGCAAGGCGGACATCGACATATTGCCACTATTCATATTAAAACCTGCAATAATAATAATAATAATAAATCATCTTTATTGCCCAACAGACCTAGGCCCAATAAAAGGACAAACAAATTAAACTAACTAACTATGTGCACATACATGACTATGACTAAATTATAGATAATGTAATATCAGTGTTAATAACAGAAATATATAATAATAATAATAACAACAATACAGATACAAACAAATGATAGCCTGACTTGAATCTGCCTAATCAAGCACATCATCGAGCACTCTATTCCCCAGCCTGGAGAGAATGTATGATGGCGCACGCCTCGTAACGTTGGTCCTTGCAAATGGAGTCCTAAATGTTGAATCATACCTGGCATTCAACCTCGGCACCAGGAATGACATGCGCTCCAGCAGAAAAGGACAATCAATACGATTGGTAAGTATTTTCCGCAAAAATTTACTGCATATGAGATCCCTCCGTGTATTTAACGACAACATATCGTGCCTCAACAGAAGTTCAGCCTGCGGGATACCCACCTCAGGATAAACTCCATCCAGTTTAAACGACAGGTATTTAAGAAATTTACGATGAATCCGGTCAAGTGGTACGAAGTCGGAAGCGTATAATGGATACCAGACAAGGCATGCATATTCAATTTTACTCAATACATAAGCAAAATAGAGAGTCTTGAGTACAGCGGTGCTTGTGAAATACCTAGAAACACGCATTATAAAACCTAGTGACTTAAATGCTTCTGAACAAATATTTGATAAATGCGGTTTAAAGCTAAGGCTAGAATTGAGGAGCACCCCCAGGTCTTTAAATTCAGATGAATATGTGACCACACAACATTTTCCAATGTTTAATCTGAGCCTATTTGTATCACACCATTCATGTAGAGTAACAAGGTTTCTACGCAGCTCAGCCTCATCTTCAGCACATGTAATCTCAGAAAAAATTTTGATGTCGTCAGCGTACCCAAGGACAGGACAGTCGATCTTTAGTATAAATCATTTATAAACAAGACGAAAAGTAAGGGTCCAAGGTTTGATCCCTGAGGTACGCCGGAACCCAGAGTAAAGTTCCTCGACAGGTAACCATTATAATTCACGTAACATTGCCTTTGATACAAGTAAGAACGAATAAGGTTTAAGGAAGATGGAACCAATCCAAAAGAAGATAATTTATTCAAAAGCAACTCATGATCTATTAAGTCGAACGCCTTGGAGAAATCCGTATAAATAACATCCACTCTTCCCCGCCTATCAAGAACTTCCGCCACATATTGTGTTATTATTGCCAAATTGGTGACAGTTGACCGACCACACACAAACCCATGTTGATTTGGTGAAATGAAGGAGCGAGTGCTATTGTATATTGTAGAGTACAATATTTTCTCATAGATTTTAGACAGGTTAGAAATAACTGAGATAGGTCTGTAGTTGCCTAAAGATGTACGATCACCTTTCTTATGAACAGGTACAATTTTAGTTATTTTCCAACGATCCGGGAAAACACTAGACTTTATTGAAAGGTTAATGATTGTTTGCAGTGGATAAGCTAAGACATACCTACAGTCACGGATTAGAAAACAAGGCAATTGATCAAATCCCGCTGTGCGTTTGTTGGGTAATAAAGCCATAAATTTAATTAAGACTTCCTGTGTTATAGGTTGGAAACGGTAGGGTAAAGAGTTTTGGTTTAACCCAACATGAGTAGAATTTGTCATGCAGCCTACCCGGAATTCGAGTTGTACGTCTCCTAGCACTAAGAAAATTCCATAAATCAGAAGGAGAGGTAGAAATCACATTTTCCATCGTGTTTAAGTAAGAGATATAGTTATCTTTTATTTGAATTTTAATCAAAGTTCTCAACCATTTGAATTCATTATAAAACTTAATGTTACTGGTTTGAATCCACTTCTTGTGATAATAATTTTTATTTTTTAGGTTAAATATGATTTCAGATGTGAACCACGGTGAATAAGTGGAATTAGACTTGCGTTTGCGGGGTACATAGAGATCAAGAATAGAATATAATGTGTCATAAAAGGTATTAAGAGCTAAATTTACGTTTCCGAAATCCGTAAGGAAGGACCAATCACAACGAAAAAGGTGATCATACAACAAAGTGTAGTTTGCTTTATTGAAGTCATACCGCGAATCACCAGCAGATGGAAAATTCTGAGTTGAATGAAGATGTAGTGGTTGAATAGTAATCTCAAGACTAGGATGAAAGCCATCTTCCGGCAATATAGAATCAAGAGAGTGTAATATTTGAAAATGGAATTCAGTATTAGTAATGAGTAGATCAAGAATTTTTCCATCAACATTTTTTACGTCGTTATATTGTTTAGCATTAGTTATATCCAGAAAGTTTTGAAGTAATTTCGTTTTGTTGGAATGTTGTTTCGGAGGCATAATCAAGTCAGGTAAATTGAAATCACTAACCATAATAAATAGATTACCCACAAAGAGAATTTCAAGCGCAGTTGTAAGAATTTCAAAGCATTCTAGTGTAGCATCGAGGGGAATGTAAACAAGCGCAATATAAATGGAGTGTGACAATGAACGATTTTACAAATTATCAAATCAATTAAAGGTATCTGAGTATTTATATGAGTAGTATCAATAATTTCAAATGGAATAGTATGTGCGATAGCAATTAGAACGCCACCACCTCTAGAACGACTGACCGCTGCGAAATCTCTGTCCTTGCGAATAACATTATAAAGATCAGTGGAAAGTTCACTATTCTGTACTGAATCATTTAACCAAGTTTCAGTTAAAAGTACAACATCCGGAGAGGCTATAATAGTATTGTTGTAAAAGGTATGGGTTTTAGTGTTCAAACCCCTGACATTTTGATAATAAACTTCGAGCGGAGTCAGCAGTCTGTTGGGCGAGCCAAGTTTCCCGAATTACTCTTAATAATAGTTGGAATGCCACTATGATATTTAACACCACATTTATTAAAATTTATTTTATTAAACGTGAGAGCGGATCTACCTTGAGGGAAATTCGGCCTCATCTGCTGATTAAAATTGGCATTCTGTTGCTGCGTCATCAGCATGTGTCGCCATTCGGTGTTGCCCCCTTGCGGCGGCATATTATCCATCGTACTCATCGTAGTTTGTTGTCTGGGGTAAACACCTCTGGCTGTCATATGTTGCTGTTGCATCATGTACATGTTGTGAGGACGCATCATCATAGGACCTATAATTTGACGAATGAATTAATCGATCAGATTTAGAATTAAACAAAAAAACCTTACCTGACGGCGGCATAGGTTGCAAACATCGCCTTACATTAGGGGGCACCCCCGTGTATCTCGGTTGCATACCTTGCATCATCCCAGCCGTCGTTTTATAATCGGGCGGGGGCGGCCGCACGTGCTGCTGCACTTGTTGCGCCCTCAACATCTGCTGTTGCAGCAATTTCTGGTGCTCTAAAGCTTGCGGACTTAAATGCCTGGGCGCCATGTTATTCGCGTTCATCGGGCCGCCCGGCCCGAATTGGCTACCTGGTCCCATCGGATTGGTCATGCCTTAAAAATTATTGTATTAAAAATTAAAAAAAAAATCGAAAAAACTTACCGTTTGTACTATTTGCGCGTTGCCTCAAAGTTTGCTGCGTGAAATTGATAGTTTGGGATTGCGACAACGAATAGGTATCCCCTAAAGAAGTCTGTCCCGTTAGGTGATTCCCCGGCATAACACCGTGATTACCGATACCGCCGGGTCCCATCATCGTGTTACCACCGCCTAACCCGTTCCCCCCAGCCATACTATTCGAATTCTGCATATTGCCCAAACCGGGGCTGTGCATGCTGACGCCGATTCCCGGGCTGATATTCGAGGAGGACATGTTGCCCAGAGAATTTTGCAGGTTGGAATGTTGATTTGCCGATAGCATCGGATTATTGGAATGTTGCTGATTAGGTACGCCATTCTGCTGCTGTTGCTGTTGTTGTTGCGACTGCTGCGACTGGTTAGGGTTGTTGTGTTGATTGCTTTGTTGATTGTTCGATTGCTGCGATTGGTGCGGGTTCTGCTGTTGCGATTGAGATTGCTGCGATTGTTGTTGAGATTGCTGCTGGTTCGTATTCGAGGAAGGTACGTGCTGGGTGAAGTGCATCCCCTGCTGCGCCGCCACGGAGACATTGCCTTTAAGATCGCCGGTCAGATGTAAGTGTTGACCAGCCGATACCTATACATTAAAAAAATTATATTAGAAACGTTCAATTATATTAAAAACGTTCTATTCTTAACGTAAATCAGTGTAGATACAGCGGCTCGCCCGTCCCCTCAAGAGAGTCCCTACAAGCGACCCCACTCCCGATTTTGGGCCCGTAATAATGTAAATGAAACAATCTAATTCTTGCTGTTATAAATTATAAAATGAACTCATCGGCCAGGAAGTTAACAGGCACAAGCGGAGCGCTTTAGAACGGTATATCACCTCCGTCGATGCTCTCAAACCTGTTGCCAGAGAGAGATGAAATCGTGGCACCGCCGAAGTGCGCAAGTCGGACAGGGCAGTATTCACGGAAATTTTTAAATTGTACCAAACTTTAGCACAACAACAACCTCCTTAATCCAACTCTGCGTGTTGCTTATCAAACTGAAACGGACATACAATACCCCGGCACCGTATAAACAGAGATCGATGCAACAGCCTGCGCATTGTTATCGTGTGCGTGCACACAACACACCAATACAGAGTTGCCGGAGAGCTGGGACCGACGACGACGGCGATGACGACGTGCTCGCGGTAGAAGACGTATGTAGCGGAGGAATGGGAGTAGCGGGGGGGATCTCGGCGGTTAGGATGGTTGCGTGAGCGACGGGACGCGAGAGCGGGATAGCCTGACGTTGATGAAAGGTTATGAGAGAGCGTTGAGGCATGCGGGGGTGGCGTTATACGCAAGCCGTGCTCACACGTATGTACAGACTTCCTAACCGATTCGGAAAGCCGGGTACGGATTGAGGCGTAGCGATTTGTTGGTTTTTATGGATTTAATTATTTAAATATGATTTTTTTAATACGAAATAAGCATTGATTGGTTGTTTAGATTCTATTTAAACTCAAGTTTGATATTCCGTTTTTTTTTTGGCGAGAAAAAAAACTTTAAACGGGCAAATATGAAAAATTCCGGTTATAACGAATTTGTCCATTATAAACGATTTCCGTGAATAATTTTTTGGTAAATTTAATCGAATTAGAAAAGTCGGTCGAATTAGAAAAATTTCCGGGCAAAACGAATTTGTTGGATATCAGCGACAAATTGCAAGAAATTCCGGATATAACGAAATCATCAATTATAGGCGATTGCTATCAAATTTTTAAATAAATTTCGTCTGCGCAACCGAAAAATATCTTTAATTTCCAGATATAACGAATTTGTCCCATAACAACCGATTTATTGACATTTTTTCCGTAATTTTTCGTTTTTTTTTTTAAGGGCGGTTTCGATCAAATTTTCAAATAAATTTAATCTGCAAAATTTTTCGTAAAATTGTCATTATTTCAGAAATAGACAAATTATAAGGAATTCCGGGTATAACGAATTCGTTATTTATAGGCGATTTCCATCAATTTTTCAAATAAATTTTGTTTACACAACAATACATACGAACATTTTCTTTAATTTCCGAATATAACGAATTTCTTCAATAGCAGTCGTTTTAGTGACATTTTTCGATAATTTTTTTTTTTTGGCGATTTGGATCAAATTTTCAAAAAAATCTCATCTCTAATAGAAAAAAGTCAAATTTATCAAACATTAATCTAATATCCGGATATAACGAATTTGTTAATTTTGGGCGATTTTTCTTATTTTTTTTTGATAACTTCTATTTTGACAGAAAGGAGAATGATTTTAGTGAAATTTTGCAATAAATTGGGCAATTTCCGGTTATAACGAATTCGTCGATTATACACAATTAGGATCAGATTTTTAAATAAATTTGTTGTACATAGTATGTGCGTATAATGATGCAAAATTTTAATTTGCACAAATTTTCTAATTTCGGGATAAAACGAAGTTATTAATTATTTTGTTTGTATTAATTTTTTTTGTGATAAATTTTATTTTTAGAGAAAGTTTCTTCTATTAAATCGAAAAAAATTGAAATCTGAACGAATTTTGATCCTAAAAAATCATTCCATAGAGGTCTATTTATCCATAAATTGCTTTTTTTTAAGAATGAAGTACTTAGACATGGGCAAATTGCAAAATTTCCGGGTATAACAAATTCATCGATTATAAGCTATTTGGATAAAATTTTTGAGCAAATTTCTTCTACAAAAATTTAAATAAATTCAAATTTGGACCAATTTTTGTAATTTCCAGATATAACGAAGTTATTGATTATTTTGTTTGTATTAATTTTTTTTGATAAATTTTATTTTTAGAGAAAGTTTCTTCTATTAAATCGAAACAAATTGAAATCTGAAAGAATTTTGATCCTAAAAAATCATTCCATAGAAATCAATTTATCCATAAATTGTTTTTTTTTAAGAATGAATTACTTAGACATGGGCAAATTGCAAAATTTCCGGGTATAACGAATTCATCGATTGTAAGCTATTCGGATAAAATTTTTGAGCAAATTTCTTCTACAAAAATTAAAATAAAATCAAATTTGCACCAATTTTTGTAATTTCCGGATATAACGAAGTTATTAATTATTTTGTTTGTATTAATTTTTTTTGATAAATTCTATTTTTAGAGAAAGTTTCTTCTATTAAATCGAAAAAAATTGAATTCTGAACGAATTTTGATCCTAAAAAATCATTCCATAGAGAGAGGTCAATTTATCCATAAATTGCTTTTTAAAGAATGAATTATTTAGACATGGGCAAATTGCAAAATTTCCGGGTATAACGAATTCATCGATTATAAGCT
>SMLS01057897.1:0-10040 GCA_004785975.1 Popillia japonica
TTTTTTAGGCTCCCTTACATTATCTTGCCATAAGTAAATTAGATTGATTTAGGATTGGGGTGGCCATTCAAACCTCTTTCACCGCGATCTTTTCATATCTATTGTGATTTCCCTTTATCCTAGAAGGCGCCCTTTTTCTTCTTTTTCGTGTCCAGAATATTCTACAATTTTGTTTGCATTGTATTCCGGTGGTGGAAGTATTGATCGATGACTTCGCATCGTTACCAGGGACTGCCAAATTTTCTAGCTTGTTTCTCGACTGCTGAAAAAATACGCATGTGGAGGCTCCTTACTTGTTCCCGTTCACAATAAAATAAAATATTCGAAAAGATATTAAGTTCAAAATACAATAAACTAAAAAAACTTCTATATTTGACGTTTGTTACATTTGTCACCATCCATAACTGCTGATAGTTTGAAGGTCTTTAAGCTTCTTGCCTTGGTAGATTAGTCTTTGCTGTTATAGCGGTATCCCTTCAATCTCTTCTGATTTCTCTTTAATGATTTGCATTTTATCCGAGGGTTCAACATCTACTTCATGTTCACAACTTCGTTCAGATTACAAAAAAATATATTTACGCAAAAAAGCACAGAAAAGTAATAACGCGTGTCATTTTTGATGTCATAATTGACATGTGTGAGAACGGTTGCCATTAGTATAATACATGATTAAAGCCGCAACCGCAACTTGCCAGCGGCTGGCGTACCACTGCGATCACCGCGCCTTGTACAGGTATTAACGATGGGTTGTATTTTTATATTATATATTTCCTATATTATTGTATTTTTATATTATATAGGTGCAATATACAATCTAATATTTTGTTAGTTGGGTATGCCGGCATAATTAAATTAAAATACAAACATATTAAACATACATTTATTTACAAAAATCAAAAATACAATAGAAATTCGATTTTTTATATATATTTACAATATGTAATAAGAAGTATATTAAAAATTAAAGATTACACTTACATTTAAAAGTTTTTATTTACACAAATATACATACATACTTATATAAAATAGAAGTAATGAGAAAACAAATAAAAATACGACCTCTTAGAATAAAACTTTTTTTTATCATTTTTTAAATTATTTTCTTGAGATCACCATCGCTCTCTTTTATACAAAACCTTTCCGTATGGTTTTCTTTATAAATTCTTTTATTAAATTTCTTATTTGCACATATATTCAGGAAAATTACGGATCCGATATTCTCTATTTAGTCTTTTTAAATTTTTTCATATGTAAGTATCTATACAATAAGTATTGATTTCTTTCGTATATATAATATATCATCTTGCACTTCATTTTAAAATAGACAACTATATGTATTTATACAATAATTCATTATGTAAATCTATACTAAATCATAATTACAAATAAAATTTAGACTTCAATCGATATTTTCCGACAATTAATTTTAAAAGCGCATTGGCAGTTATACGGATATTTTAATTTTTCCTCCTTAAATTTAACGAATACAATTAAAAAATTAAGTATGCACTGAATTATGTAATTTCACAGAGTCTTTCAGATTTAAAATAAAGAAACATATTATTCACAACGATATACACATACTTATATTCAAATATTTGCAGCAGTTTTTCCGTTTTAAAATTAAGTAGTTTTTGGCACAAAAATACGTTCTTCAACCACCCTGTAGATACGGGCGGATAAAACAAGTCAGTTCGATTGTTTTTAATTTTAATTAAAAAAAGCTTTATAATTAATAATAATTACCTGTGTAATATCAAGGTTAAATGTTTAATTTTTGTTTTATTTATGAATCTAGCAACAATTTTTCTAAGCAGGTTCTTTCTGATATAGTTGATCTGGTGAGATATCGTGTTAATTCAGCAGAAAAAATTAAGTACAATAATATCCTAATTAATTTTTAATAAACTCTAAGAAATTCAGGAAAAATTGTTGCAATATATTTGGCAAAAAAACTAAATTTGTCAGTACAACAAGTCACAACAATTATTGCAAAATTCCTTCATTAAGTTAAATCACAAAACTATATATAATATAGTAATAAGTATTATTTACAGTGAAATATATTTTAAGTCATTTTATTGCTGTTCACATATAATATGTATAATATATATAAGAACCTCTATTTCATTTTAAATTCCGGCACTTCGAGTTCGATTTCACATACCTTATTAATTAATTAAATATGTAGTAGACGAAATGGCTAAAGCCTACCAACGTTTTAAATCACAGTAGGCCGATATAGTAACGCTTACAATGGCAATTCCATAAATTAGCGAACGACACGTATGTTTCCTATGTTAAAATTATAGTCTCTTTTTTGTTAAAAATAAAACGTGTATGAGTATGAGAACATAAAATGATAACTTACATACGTATGTATATTAAAAAAAAAGAGAAGATTATGTTAAAAAAAGAAATTAAAACTCAATACGTAAAACAATACAATAAATATAATTAAAAACGTGTCCGTCAGGTACATTGAGAAGTTGCTTAATTTGAAATGAAATTACCACTCGGATGATTTTATTTGTTAGTTCTGTGTGAATGTACAGCAGTAACATCAAACAACATAACCGTCCGCGTTCCTAAAATGGTATAGTCTCTTGTTAATAGCAGTTCCATTTGTTGAAACACGAATAACGTCACGCACTGCGATGATCGGATGAAACAGGTGAATTTTGATGGAATTAGGCGTTATTAGACGATGATTTCGCGTATTACTTTCCTCGTCCGCGAATTTGGTGTCGAATATCCACTTTCGAGGCTCTCTTCGTAGCTGAGAGACATATGCTGTGGCGGTTTTTCATCTTCCATTTGCTCCAGGTATGGATCCGGAAGACCGCTTACGTCATGATATGGGGAATCTGTAAAAGAAGGAACAATGATCGTTACTTGTTTTTATCCGTTCCTAAGTGTAATGCCGACTGTTACGTAGAAAATATAAATAATGTACTTAAGAGAAAAGCAGGAGAGAAATAAAGAAAGTGAATTTCCATTCCACAGATTTGGTACATTACCTCGTTCTAAATAATTTTGCATTGCAAACTATGATCTATTAGCTAATGGTAGCTGAACCGCTGCACCGATGTAACAAAATCTTGCCGCAGATATCACCGAAAACTGCGTCTCAATTGTCAGTTGCTCTTACCGCTGTGACTGTCAAGCTATTTAGAAACTCTAAAGTTTACTGAACTTTTTGAAAATGTACTAATTGGGCATTAACTAAATATGTACATTACTTAATGAAGTAAACAGTTTTATTCGTTTCGAGGTATTTCTAGGGACACATTGCTGACTCAAAATAAGTTTTATTTTTGAAAGAATACGACAATATTGTGTATAGATTAGAAACGAAATTATTTTTTTTAAAACACTAAAGCTTTTAGATTATATTTTCACTACCTTGGATCTTAATACTCAATGGCATTAGAAGTGTTACATCCAGAAGGCATTATTTGTTCAACTTGATTTTTTGGCAATGTGATTTTTTACATTAGAAATAAAACCATAACATTTGCAAAAATTTTTGTTAACATCTAACACGAAAGAAATAATGTGTTGGGCGACCCCGCAGCTGAGTACACTCCTGTACATGTATACCCATCGACAAAATAAGATAATCGACATCTGCTTGTGGCACTTCGTTCCAAGTAACTTGACCTTCGTTGATTAATTGCGCCAAATTTTTTGGAATATGGTGCAAAGTCTCCTCCCCATGATATCTCACATATGTTGGATAGGGTTTAAATCCGGGGAACTGGGTGTTACTGGTAAAACATTAACGCCTACTTCTTGGAGAAAGTCTATAGTTCGACGAGCAATATGGAGATGTATGTACATTGTCTTGTTGAAAAAGGACGCCGTGGACGGTCATCTAGATAAGGTAAGTAGTGGTTTGTAGGACATCAGCAACATAACGCGCAGCTGTCATACCGCCTGGAATAAACAGAAGTGGTGATCGGTTGCTATAAGCAATAGCCCTCCAAACCATTACTCCTGAAGACATTATGCCAGTTTCGCGATAGGACAAACAAACATTTCGATAGGCAAGAATTCTACCCCTGTCAAAGTCACTAACACGGTGATAATTTTGACGTCTTCGAACTCTAGGCATTTTGTTACGTTTAACACTTGTAGACGGACACGCAATAACTAACCTTTTCTATATTAGTCAACTCTCATGAACATGAATTTCTTCGCAGAAAAGTAAGAGTTTTTTTTGGAAAAAAAAGTATCAATGATAAAAAGTTGACATTGTTATCATGGCATGCTTTAAATATGTCAAAAAATCAATTTGAGCAAATTACTCCTTCTGGGTGCAATACTTCTAATGTCACTGAGTAGGTCTACATGCATATATGTTATGATCTATGTACTTATTATTTATTTCCAACCTAATTACTAAAGTCTTCATGATTTTGCGACTTAAATGAAAGAAATTGACATTTAGTTTGTGCCTCACAACCTCAATAATTATAATCTGGAGTAAAGACTCAATAAAAAAAGGCAACTGTTTGCTGTTTCCAGATTATTAAGCACTATAACGCAGGTTTGCTTATTGCACTAGTTAACACAATTGCTTTATAGGCAAAAAATAGAATATTCAAAGCACGACCAACTTAAATAACTTCGCATAAATTTATATTGACAAAAATTAACACAGAAATGCCAAGCCAAAAAGCTGATCTGTGTAACAAAAAAAAAATTAAGTTTCTGTCAGTGTAACTCCATACACACTATGACCAAATGAAACATTGGCCTACATACATATGGTCTGACAATCCCTATTATAACTTTGTCTTTTTTATTATTCAAGCAGTTGCCTCCTACAGTCATCATTCTGAAAAGGACTAAAACAATGAAAAGTACTTAAAGGCAACAGAAACGTGTAGCCTTCGTGAAGCAGAAAACATTTTTCTCATTTGCTATAAAGTTCTTTGAGGAAGACATATGGTCGGCTTACAGCCAAAACTGACTAAGTTCTCAGTGACTTGGACACTTTTTCCGGATACTGTTAATACCAAAATAGACGCGGTCATTAATAGGAACTTTAGTTGAAGTGGTCACAGTGTTCAGATGACTTGGTCAATTTTTCCCCGTAAAGATATGAAAATTTTACGTCACTTCTATATGAAAACCGAAAAATGTTAAAAAGTGACGTCACTTTTTGCAGTAAGCCGACGATATATGACTCCTTTGCTAGCTTTGAAAAAATAATTGATGTAAATAATATTAATGCAAAAGACACAATAAAGACGAATCAGTCTTCTCAAACGCCACATCACGTTATAAGACAACAAGCAGTGAAAGAGACAGCAACCCTACAATTTTCTGTAGTTGTAACTTTTTAAAAAGGATAATAAAGCTTGGATTGAGTGATGGAGCGTTTCTAACTAGTTTGGTAGAAGTCAAATTAGAAAGCTATATAAAACGACCATTTTATTAAACGACCGTACTGCCTGTCTGAAAAATCCGCAAGCAATACATTTAGTCAGCGATAACGTTGTCTTATTATCCAGCTTTCTGGAAGCATCATGCGTATGTATATTGTAATCCCGGTAGATCATTTCACATTGATGACGTTAAACTACATTCATGCTGTGATTAAACGGTTTCATAGAAATTCTGGTCGAAATGCCATAGTTTGAAGTCATCCACTACGGCCACAAGCATATATGTATACAGGGTGTCTAGTGAATAGTGGAAACCTAAATTCCAAACAATTAATACTTTATGTCCACGCAGTAACGAGAAAATACTTTTCAATCTCAGTCCGGCCCTGTTGTTCGAGCGCAACGTATAAATGGGCAACACAGGCAGAATGTTGAGTCATTCACAGGCATTGGTTGTCTTAAGTGGTACATTATAAGAAGTTAGTAATTATTAAAGGAAAAAATTATTTTAATATATGATCGTAATTTTTTTGGATTTATCTTTATTGTGATATTAGCTTTATACTGTTTATTTTTTAGACACTATTCATTTGACACCTTGTATTCAAGCAGCAATATAATTAATGCTTTTCGCATTGCAGATGTGTTGTCACTTAACATGATAATTTTCTCTGATTCAAAATTTGTAGTGAGTGAGAATTTACTGGAATTGGTTGTGAATTAAAAAAAAATTGCACGTGACCTAGAGAAAAATGTGACGTAAAACTCCAAGAAACCTGCATATGTGACCTTCGCAAAAATTGTTAAGAATTTGATGGCACAATTTCAAGTACTAGATCCACTAAGCATTAAATTATAAAAGTCGCACCGAAAAAGAGAATTGTTCTTGCTATGACGTGCCCTATTCAGTTACAAAACGTTTCAATTACCTTTCGAAATAAAAAATGAAAACTGTGATAGTTATTTATCATACAATTTAAGTGACGAAAAGATATCACTGCGAGTGAAGTCACGTGGAATAAAGAAAGCTGAAACAAGAAGAGATGTAAAACAGGTCTTTCATTTTATTCAAATCAGGTCATCTTACACGAACACCATTATATAAAATATAGTTAACACAAATGAACTAGATGATGATGAGCTAGTACTACATCCTCTTTGGCTAATTTCACAATGAATCATCTAAAATCTTACACAGTCTACTAACATTTAGACCTACCTTTATGGGACCCTTATAAAAATTGAACAACCTTCTCACCAGAATAAAACGAAAGACCTGTACATATTAGACACAAATACGAGTTAGTATAATTTGCATGCGAGATAGTTAAGTTCAAATAGCTATACCCTCAGTAGGTCTAAAGTCTGTCATCTGTCTTTAGTTTAGAAACAAAAGCTTTAACTCACCAATGTGTTGTTCAATACGTTTTTTAGGTTTAAGGACGGCTGCATATGGATCATTACAATATTCTTGTCTTGACGGATTGTTACTGTTTCTCATATAATCATCCCCGTGATTACTTTGCGTTGTGATATGTGGGTAGGGAGCGTAATCGTCGACAGCACCATAACCTCCGTGGCTTATAGGATCGTACCCGTACGAATGCTGGCGGTCTACGTTCATGTGAGGGGGTTGTAGCTGGTTTACTGAGTTGTTGGCTGCGGCTGCCATTTTCATTTGCCATATGGAGTCTTGAGAATTTACGCTGCCGCCGTTGTTGGAATTTGAGTAACTGTTTTCTAAATATCCCATGTTTGCCCCTGCAATAAATATAGATTTATGCATTAATAATTTAAAATTAATAAAAAAAAGAATCTAAAATTATATGTAAGCAACTTACATTCGCCGTTATTAATATTCTGCCTGGATTGTATATCTGGATTATGGTAACCATATCCATTTTGTGTGGCGTAAACGCTCTTCTGATCCTCCATAGCTAATGCTAAATCTAACGAATGCTCCAAAGCTTTATTATCCATACCTGTGGATGGATAATAGGGCGGTGGTGCTTGATTCTGTTGTGAAACGATTGTAGGTCGTATCGAATCCATTTCGTAATCTTTCGATTGCTGCTTCTTCGTTTGATTCTTCTTACATCTGCAGAAAACGAGGACTAAACCGACGAACAAAATGGCTACTGTGCAGGTGACAGCGATTGCTATCAAGGTAGGTGTCGTTAGCGAAGAAGCTTCTTTGATGTAGGCTGTACCAACTAAACAAATACAAAGTGTAATAAGTTATTCTAATTCATAACTTATAAAATACTTACGTTCGGCTTCTAAGAAATCTCCACAATGTTCCAGATGAGTACCCAAACATAATTTCACTCTAACTCTTGATTGGTATTCATCATCTAAACCAATTTGTTCGTCAATAATCGATTTTCCTCTGTGATTCCTTACGACTAATTGATCTAAATTTGCTTCTTTATAAGTAGGTATAGCCCCGGATACTTCTAAAGGCAACGTGTCTAATACCTGCCATGTTGGTATCGGCATAATTTCATTTGATATTGATTCTACCACAGCTACCAGGGGTAAACAAGTTATTGGAACTATAATTGACAAGATATGCGAGGACGGATCATAAGTTACCTTCTCCGGTAACGGGATTCTGTCTACCCTGGTCGATACTGTGATATCCTGCGAGTAATCGCTCTTACCCTTAGTATTAAAAGCTTTAACTTTAAATAAATAAGTCTGGTGTTGCTCTAATTGAGTAACATTGCACGGCACGTTCTGCTGACAATCAGCTTCGGACCAATCGATTGATCTCGATACGATACCACAACCATCTATATTAATATTATCATTACTAGGGACCTTTTTGAATGAAACAAAATATTTAGTAGTTGAAATTCCACCGTTGAATCCTGGTTCCCAATTCAGAGTTACGAAGTTAGGGCCTACATGGAGGTCTGTAACGCGCGTAGGCTTCTCTGGTGGTCCCTTGGGTTGAAGGCGAATTCTAGCTTCGATACTTCCCATTGCGTTAACTACTTGGCAGTTATATTCGCCGTAATCTTGCTGTTTTATGTTCGAAATTTTAAGTACACTGGTATAAATATCATTTTCCGCCATGGTCGTATTAATGACGTAATGACCTTCTGAAGATGTTAGTAGTTGTGACGAACTGGACCCGAAGAACCATTTAAATTCTGGTTTGGGATATGCTTGAACTTTGCAGACGACTTCCGCATTCTCGTGCTTGTCAAAAGCGACTTTGTTGTATTGGTGAAGTATAATTGGTTCATCTGTAACATAAAGCTTGTTAGAAAAATAGTGACGGCAGAAATAATGGTATTTACTCACGTTCAATACGCAAGTGCATTATGGATTCCGAACTCCTTACTTCATTCATAAAAGAGCAAGTATAGACACCTCTATCAGACGGCAGTAGTTCATTTCCATTCGGTCGGGCTTTTCCGGTAAATTTGAGGACGCTCTGCACACTTACAGCTCCATTACTAGTTTCCGTCAAATCAGTTTTAACCTCATACATGTTCGTATCAGCCGTTAATTCGTCATCGTCTTTCAACCACTTTACGCTAGGTTTCGGTTTGCCTTTGGCGCTGCAAGCGACTGAAAATCCGGGATCTCCGACTCGCTTCGTCTCTAAGGGTTTCAGTTTGTATTTAAAGCTAGGGGGTTGGTGCACTTCTAAATTGACAGACGCGATTTCACCTGGACCTAATTCGTTCGTAGCTTGGCAGTTATAGACGCCCTCACTTCCAATATGCGCGTTATTAATAGCATATTTAATTCCTGTAGCTAGAATACTAGGTTGGCCATCGGTTCCGATCTTGAACCATCGATATTGAGGCGCTGGCCAACCTGGAGGGGTCGCCGTGCAAGTTAGCGTAACTGCTGATCCTTCGTTGGCGATGGGTTTATCTGGCATTATCCTAGCTTTTCCTGGTTTGTGTCTAATTAATAAAGCGATGGAAGCGTTACCGATTTTCTCCACAGGTAATCGCGTATTTGGAAAACTACTCGGTTTAATCAGATTAACAGCTCTACAGATGTAAGTACCGGAATTCTCTGCTGTAACCCTGTTAAGTCGTAAGGTATCGCCGTTTTGTCGGAAATCAGGTTTTCCGTCTTTTATCCATTCGATCGTTTGCGGGTTCGGGTTGGCTGTGACGTTACATTTTATCGTTACGGATTCGCCTTCTTCGGCTTCTTTCGTTTTCGATTCGAGTGTTACTATGGGCGCGTAAAGAACGTCTACTGTTATTTCCCTTTCTCCAACTTTACCTATACAAAAAATGGTATTGTTGATTAATAATGTTTTGTTTATGGCATCATCTAACACAGTATGAAATAAATATACAGGGTGTATTTGAAATAAAAGTAAAAAATATTAAGAATGGTAAGATACAATTATGTAGAATATATATCCAGAATATTTTTGTTCAATTACGACGCGAATACCAAAATTAAAATCTCCTTTACTACTATCAATCGAGAATATGTTTACCTCGATTAATGTAGCGAAAGACACTGCAAAAAAGCTGTCGATGTTATAAAAACTACTAACTAACGCTGATGTGTCATTTTTTTTTAAATAGCTTTGAGAGAAGAGCGTATGAAAATACTATCGGAGACTAATTAATAAAGGAACTTTTATTTTAAATGTATCCA
>SMLS01057908.1:0-12236 GCA_004785975.1 Popillia japonica
ATTTTCCGGACGACTTTCGAAGCGAATTTCTCTAACGGATTCGTTTTCAGTGCTATGTTCGACAGCTCCTTCTTGATGCCGTTCGATTTGATTTGAGATTTGAAGTATTCGGTTATTTTCCCTTGCTGCATGATCCTCGGTGCGATCACTATCTCCTGCTTCTTCACTTGCGTCGATGTTGTTATTATCGTTTTATTACTAATACTTTTACCCGATAGTTTTCCGTTTAACGTGTGATTATTATTATTATGATTATTATTATTATTATGATTAGGACTAGGTTGATTCCGATTGCTTCTGTCATTGACGGCGTTTACAACGGGCGTTTGTGCGATAATTACGGACTTCCTATTATTATTATTGTTGTTGTTATTGTTGTTATTTAGATGTAGATTATTAGGTGTACTCGTGGCGGTAATTTGTGTGCTTTTATTATTAACGTTATCGATTATTAGGCAAGTCGGTGATTGTTTAGTCTCCTCCCCGTCCATCTTTAGGCGTTTCGTGAACACAGCCTTGTCTTGAGTGGTGGTCGGCCGTTTCAACGGCGGATTGTTCTCCTCCGTCCACGACCAGGGAGGATGGTGAGCACTTTGTGTCGGAGGCATTTTGGCGGATTGCGAGGCGGAATCCTCGGAGTGACTAGATGCGATACTGAACGGTGAGCCTGGATCGGTGATGTCGCTGGATGTACTGCTACCGCTGCAATCTGTACAACTCAGCACCGCCACGCCACTGCAATAGAAAAAAAAAACGTCATAAATATGATATTCAATTTAATCTGGGAAACAATGGTAAGTTGTACGTAAGTCGTTTTTTAAATCTTATTTAAATACGGTTTAAAATGATATCGCAAATCAAATTGTTTGTATAAAGATTATTATCATTTCCGCGTATTCCGTTATTATTGCCATTGTAATGTAACAACACTGGATCATTAGCATGTAAACAAAGGGTACGACTTTTGGTTGTAGTCTTTGTAATTCATACTGTAAATAATAAGCTTTGTTGATTTTATTGTTAATTGTATGATTAATTCAGAATGAGAGAATGCACCTCTTTCCAAACAATTTTTCTGTGAGTCACAAAAATATGTTTTATTTAAATATGGAGCTGCCAAATATTTTTTTAATTTTTTTTCATTCCACGAATAAAATTAATTGAATGAGGTAAAAATAAAAGGCACTAGACCTGCCATATAACTTGCGTCCATTAGGCTTAGAAACTGCTTTGCAAAATTATTTTTACAAACAAAATGTTGAAAAATTCTAGATGGGTAGGTCAAGTTAGAGACTTTACTGGAGTTTTTACAAATAATATATTTTTTCTTTTGAATTCAAATAAATATCTTCTAAATAATGACTTCTACCGAAAATCATACAGTGTTCCCATAGAAACATCGATGATAAGATCAGAAATCTCAAGTAGAAAAGTTTGCAAGTTCGGCAAATTTGCAGATTTAGCAGTTTTTAAATTTTTTCTTTGTTGTTTAAGGATAAAAGTTGTCTACAGGGTGTCCTGGAAAATGTGGGAAATCTCTCGGATTCAGATACAACATTAAAAAATAAGATTACAAGTTTAGGATTAGAAATAATTTAGTGTTTAATTTTCGTGTACATTATTTTTTAGGTTGTTTTTTTTTAATAATTTCAAGAAAAACAGGGCTTACATTTTCTAAAAATAATTTTTGTTGGTGCCCCTTAGGGACAAAACTGCATTTTTAAGAATCTTTGTAATTTTGTCGGATAAAATAACTTAAACTAAAACTTTTCTGTTCCTTGAATGACTTTCGGATCAAACTCTGTTGCAGAGAAAAAAAAATTAGAACTCATGGTTCTCTTTAATAAAAATAAAACATTAATTTCTTTTTTTTTTTTTTCTCGAAAACGGTTCATTTTATCGACACTGAATAGGAGTAGCTTTTCTTTAGCTTTATGTTCAAGGTATCCAAATTTATTTTTTTTAACTCCTTACCATACAGGGTGTTAAAAATGTAAGCATTAAAATGTACAACCTAGTACGCCTAGTAGTAATTTAATTTAAATTTAAATTTTAAAAAAGTTATTCAAGAAAAATTGTTTTCCAGTGGTGTCTTTTAGGAGGCCGTACCTCCGTGGGGAGGGCCGCTAGGAAAAAAAATATGGGAACTTGTAATCTTATTTTATTGGGTTCTATCTGAATCCTAGAGATTTTCCACATTTTCCAAGACACCCTGTACATCTCTAAAAGGTACATAACGAGAATTTTGCAAATGTTCGTGATGGCCAAGCACCCTAATCACGATTTTTTAGTTTTCTTTTTTAAATAGTCTAAATAATGGGAAAAATAAGATCGTTTTCAAGCTTTGATCATCTCTGACATTATTGAAATGTTGGTCAATGACGTATCATATATAGGAAACATTTTGTTTTAGAAGACAAAAATTTTTGAAAATTTTCAACAATGTAAGAGGTGGTCAACTGTACTAATCATGATTTTTCATTGTTCTTATGGTCTGAATATGTGAAAAAAATTTTCCAGCAACCGGAAGTTTTGAAACCTTGGCCAATGATGTATCGTGAAATAAAAATTTTGTTTTTGGAAATTCTAAAAATGTAAGAAGTGGTCAAGTGGTGTAACCATAATTCTTTTTGTGATCTAAAAATGTGAGTAAATAAATTTCACAATGTCCAAGCTTTGACCACCACCAACATTTTTGAATCAACGATATATCGTATAGTGAAAATTGTGTTTTTTAAGACAAACATTTTAGAAATTTATTTTTAGATATTATGAAAAATGTAGGATGTGGTCGAACTATAGTTAATCGTTCTATATTCGAAGCAAACATCCGTATTGCAATTTTTATGATTTTTACTAGGGAACTTCCCCAAGTCTTTAACAGCGGCTATAGCCCAAACTGCCAGACGATCAATTAAAATTGTTGATGGTCAATAGCCGATAGTACCTGTACAGTTAGTTCCTTAAAGGCCACTTTACACCATGCTAGATTCATACTTTTTTTATACTAGATTCTATTCTAGGATTTTCTAAATACTTTTTTAGGTGGGAGTACAACAAATCAATACGTGATGGCGCTACTAAACAGCTTTTAAGTTTTACCAACTTGACCAACATAACCTTCCTTCGTTTCCAATAATATACTGAACTAGTATTTATTTTCCGGTGTTGGCCAATCTGCCAAAAGTACTTTTGCGCATGTTCTAGTATCAATCTAGAAACAAACATAGGACAAGATCTAGTTTTTAAAATAGTACTTATAGTTTGGTGTAAAGTGGCCTTTACATGATACTTTTTCTGACTATTTTTTCTAGTTTCTAGAAAATACTATAGAAAAAGTATGAATCTAGCATGGTGTAAACTGGCCTTAAGTCAAGTATAGATGTCAGCCACGGCTGAATATAGAAGAAACGTACAACCAGATAAATGTTTGCTGTAAATTCAGATACATAAACATGCATAGATGTTAATTGTTAATCATTTGTCTGACTCGTTTGATACGTGCGTACATCCTTGCTCTTCCTCTTCAAAACTCCCATCGGGTTAGGTTCCAGTAAATTCTTTCTGACGTTGTAGAAGAAGCTTCTTACGACAACCGCCAAAATTTATATTTTCGCAAATATGTATAGGTACTTAAAACATTTGTGTCTGACGTAGGAAGCAAATATTGAACATTTCCTTGAAGATGAACAACAGAAACCACAGTTCTAACAGTTTTTGTTCTTTATAAAATTATTAAGCGCCAGCAGCACTCGTGGTCATATCATTCTTCATGCCAAACTTGAATGGGCAAAAATTTTAAATGGTAACTTTGAATTTTCTGTGGTCTGTCCGAATACAGCCTTGGCCAAAAGTATTTGCCACGCTTCACAGCTCTGATTACATTCTATTGGGAGGATCCTCCATAAGCTTTTGTAACTTCACGAATCCATCAAAGGCAGACACCGCAATTCCTCGAGCTTTTGCTACAACCCAATCGCGTTCTGCTTGCGTTAATTCACAAACTTTAGGCATCTTTTGTTACCCAGTAAAATTATACTGCACAAAAAAACCGCAAGTACAATATCTTTTCTCTGACATTCACAACTTATTTCCTTCAGAAATATTCAAAAATAGCCACCAAAAATAGCGCATAACAAGTCATCTAGTTAAATCAGTATCTAAATATACAATAATAAATACAATATGCTCATAAAACTTGATTTTTCGGAAGGTAGCGAATACCTACATATGGCCATTGGCAAAGAGAAGATATTGTGTCTGTGATTCTTTTTTATGCAGTATAACTTTACTCGGTAATAAAGGATGCATAAAGCTTGTGAATTAACGCAAGTAGAATGCAACTGGATTGCAGCAAAAGATTGACGAATTACGGTCTCTGCTCTTGATGGATTTGTGAAGTCATAAAAGCCTGTGGAGAATCCTTCCAATATTAATATTCGTTGTGTATAGACATAACAAAAAATATGTACAAAGAAAAATTCATTTATTTCTTACATAAGTACTTTTTGTAATCAGAGCTGTGAAGGGTGGCAAATACTTTTGGCCAAGGCTGTATTAGCCAACTAGATTATTTACTGGTTGTGCAAGAAGCGTCCATGTGTCGTCAACAATTAAACAATTTTTATTAAAATATGCCAGAAAATTCAATCAAACTTGTTTAACGATTTTAGGAGTGTCAATTTTTTTTTTGAAAGGCCACCAATACTTTATCCAGTCTACATGTTTTATAAATCTAGCAGCCAAAGTTTTATTAAAATTTTAAAATCTGACGTCCAAATCGAAGAATTTTCAATACTTGAAGCTATATATCAAAACTCCTTTGATCAATAATTTTAACACAACATATACCCTTTCTTTAAGATTGTATGAAGGAACGTATTCATGCATTCTCATACAATCTTTGACATGTTTCCAGTCAAAAATGATTTTTGACTGAAAAACTAGACTATTTTTGCTTTGGTAGTTAAGCATTTTAGACAATTATTGTGACGCCTAAAAGAATAAGTCTAAAACATTTTTGTTTTTTTTTTGCAAAAAAGGTCACTTATTTAGGAGGTTTTCGAAACAGTTACTAGCTGGAAATTGGACAGTCAAACTTGCTCCAAGTAATTATTCTTACCAACGCATCAACTTGCTTTACTTAGTTGTGACACACACAATCGCAGATTTTGATGAAACTTGTATGGACTTGATGGACTAGAAATTTTAATCGAAAAGAAGAGCTGATTTCGTATATTTTTTCACAGGAAACAACGCGAGAATGAATCCTTGAAGCATTGTGATAAGTGATCATCAAAATATGTACAATCTTATCCAGCATTTATCAACATAATTTGAGGACTGTAATAGTGAAAAATGAATTCAATCGCGCTTACTATACCAGAAAACCAAATTATCAAGTACACCAATTATCGATTGGAATTTTAATCTTAATTTAGTATTTCCTGTACAAATATAGCTCCTAAATTCGACAGGCATTACGAGCTAAAATAAGTCTAAAATAATTCAATGCACTTCAACAATTACATCATTCACAATCATAACACACAAACAAAAAAAAACTGTTATCAATTAAAGTGCTGCTTACGTTGATAAGATTAATTGATGAGGATACATGTTCAAAAGTCGTGTTCTAGAGATAAATATTAGTGAGGAGTTATGCAATCATAGTAAATTTATCATTGATGTACATAATTTATGGAATCAATTCGTGCTTTGCGTATGTATGTACAAGTTCATTTAAATAAATGCATCTTGTTCACGCAATAAACGCGCACACTCACATACACATTTACATACATATAAGGCGAGAAAATTATTGCTAATTAGCCGATTTGCGATAAAAAAGCAATCAGAACGAAATGTAAATACATTATTACTCATTATATTTACATACTTTGCGCTAAAATATGCGTGGTTCTCCGTACGAAAATCCTTATCTTACAACACTGACCTGGGATCAAGAACGCTATCATTACAAAGGCACATTTTACAATTGCTGCGAGTTCAGCTTGAAAACAAACGCGCGTTGCTGCTGCCGAACATCTGCTTGCGATTTATCCATCGATTTCGAAACAACGAGCAGAAGCAGCAAATGGCCAAACATATTAAATTCGGAACTATACACAGTTTATTTTTAAAACAAACACACCGTGGTAAGAACAAAAAAGAAGAAGAAGGAAAAAAACGATTTCTCGGATATAACGCACGAACTTCACACCACACTCTGTACATGCATACATCGATATACGGCATACACTGACTTGTCTTCTGTGCGTATACATGGATGAATAGTGCCCCTCCAAAATATCACAGTATAGTTGGAAAAAAAAATCAAACACAGACACATTTCCTCGAGTTCTATCTCGCTCTAAAGTAACTGTAATGGGGCTTTTGTAACACTGCTAGGATGTCTATTAATATTTCACCCTCCTATGCTACCACTGTTCGTGCGTCTCGTTCTAACGTTCATCTATCATCTCGCTCTTCTATGGCCGTAAAGGACGCTCTGCTCGACAACGTGAGCGCACATTGAAGCGTATACCATTTGAAAAGGTTTCTTTTACCTGCTAAATGCAATGTTCGCCTAGATAAGGAACCCTAAACTTCTATTCTTACGAATTCTCTATATAAAATGTTTGAGAATACAAATATTTTCTTTAGTATAGGAGGCCATTTCAGTTCAAGGAAAAATTCGTACAAATCTATTGTGAGATTTAAAACTTAAGTTATTATATAAATAAGTTAGGAAATTTTATGACAATATTTTATTGCTTTATTATCTTTCCCCGAAGCATTAAGTTGCAGAACTCTGTGATGTAATACAGGATTTCTCCTTGTCTTGTACAGGATGCCATTCTTCTTAATTTGAGTGGCAGCTGGTAGACAGCAGTATTGAAACTTTATTAGATCAACGAATTCGAGCGATAATCCCTCTAGTTTTAGACGGATGATTGACGATAATGGAAACGTAATTTATTGCGCATGTGCCAACAGGTTCTAAGCAATGAAGTAGAATACTTTTGACAATAATGGCTTCGTTGATAATGTTACATACTATTTGTAAACTAAAATTGAAAAAATTATTGGCTAAGGTTTGTAGGTAGTACCACAGTGCCTTTAATTTCTTAGTGGTACCACATCGCTTGTTTAAAGTAAAGTAAAATAAACTTTATTCCTAAATGACCAAAATAAAGCATAAGGCAAATAAGGCATAGGGGATGTCACATAGTAGAAAACAAAAGAAAAGAAAAATTAAAATATGGCTTACAAAAATACCTTAACCAAATGACTAAATTCTAATTAACTATGACAAGAATATAAATAAAAAGACAATAAATAAAAAGATAATAATGGCAAATGCGAATAAAAAAAGCCAGTAATTAAAAATCGGTAACAATTAAATTGAATTCAAATGTTGAAATTACTTTCATAAGCGAAAAATAAAAGTTGTTGCCAGAATACAATATAAATATATAATATACCTAAGCACATAATATAAAAGTAATAGAAATGCTGATGTCAGAAAAATAATGATTGTAATAACAATGTTAATAGTGAAAATAAAAATAAGTAACATACAATTGTATAGATATAAATGGCATTCGAAGGTTAGTTTAATTGTATTTTGTTTCTCTAAATTTTACTTCACTAACAGCGGCAAGATTTGCAGGAAAGAGGCGTGAGTAGAGAAAAAGGAGTATTTGTTATGTTCTAATGTTGTAATCCAGTATTTACATATAGTCCCTTTTGTTGTTTGGAAAGCTGGTTGTAACCAGTTTAAAACCTATTCTGCTTTTCCTCTTGTTCCCATTACTACGACTAGAAGACGTCTACTAGGAAGGAATGATGCAGGTTTAACTGAATTTTGTTAGTTCCAATACATCCTCTCCATTGTAAGAATGACCAGTTAATTGCAAAAGCAATAGAATTTGCTACCACATAGAAAACATTATTTTAGAACATTTAGAGTTTTATTACAAAACTAGAAAAGAATCTTTGTGCAAGGCTTTGGCGAGACCATGTGGTCTTTAGTATTTTGGCATGATATCTTTGGGCTAACCTCTCCAATCTGAGGTGTGCTCTATCATCAGTTTTGGAGCATAATTTTGGAAACTCTGTATGTAAAGAGATAAGATTAATTATATCCCTATATCCCCTTTGGGTTCGTATTGTGGATACGTCCGCCAATCTACCAATCTATATAAGACATCGTAAATTTTGTTGAACTATCTATGGTTGGATTTTCTTCCAAAATTACCAAGACAATTGATGATTGCAAACTTTTATTTTTTTACACTTTTACGATATTGGAAACGTCAAAATTGTTTTTCAGAATTAAAAAAAAAATGCACTTGGATTTGTTTTTACTAATTCTTCAATTGTTTTTCATAGCTTTAATATTATCATATATCATACAATCCTGCTCATATTTATTAGACACCTCCACTATAAACGCCAAAAGTGATGACCAATAAACAAAAAGCGAATCGAGTGACAATTTGTCAGCAGTGGAAAAGGCAACTGAAACGTAATCCACAGTTTATAAATAATTAATAATAATATGATGTTAATAATAAAGAGCTCGGATAACGTTTATCAAGCTAAACGTTGGCTTGAACGTTTTTTTCCGCTATCAAAAAGCAATGATCGATCAACTTTCGGAATTGCTTAAATGCAGTCTATTGTTTTGAAAATCTTAAAAGTAGCGTCACTAAAACTGCTCTAACTTGAAAACTACTGGTCGGATTGTCATAAAACTTTGACAGATGTCGTTTGATGACGTAATATTAAAAAAGTACTTCTTGCATGTATGACTTTGTGATTCCCAACCAAAGATTTTGGTAAGTGGGCGTAAGCGCTTTTAAAAGCGACTACGGCTCCTCTCGCCATCTAATTTGGCATCTACAGTACGACAGCGAGCCAAAATCGGCTTTTAGGGCGAATTTCGTTGCATGGTAGGAGAGATTCACGAAGAGACCTCTCTATCAAGCGTTTAGTACAGCATTCAATACAAGAATTTACAAATAAAGTATCTGTAAAAACATTTTCGTTTGTTCTATTCGGTGGATAGGGTTGGTGTCTAATACATATGAGCATGGCTGTATATGGAGGACATTTTTGGATCATCACCTGCTAACACTACAGCTTTACATGTAATTTTACAGTGATACAGTGGGTAAAAGTTTGGCCAACCTATCTATGTTGGTTCTAGATCCAATTTTTATGAGAAGTAAAACCGTCGTCCAAATTCGAGTCTTCAACGGGAGAGAAATGATGATAGGACTAGAGAATTCGATGTGATTGAATTAAATGGATGAGAGCAATTATGTACTTATAAAGCAGTTGTTGTAATTAGGACTTCCAATCTTTTTGTAAGACTTGGCTGATAGTTCTCATCGTTCTGAGCACGGTCCAGACAACTAATCTTTTGATAGTCTTGGCAGCTACAAAAATTATGGTCTAAATCTATGAAACCATAATCAGGATCACAATCAATCACAACAATTGTAATCTGGTGGTCCTTAGAGGTGAAGGAAAAATTACAACAGCAAGATACCTTGAAAGTTGTACCTAGTCTAATTGTAAGCATCGTAAAGGTGAAAACTATGTAGACCATGAAAGGAAGTAAGTTGTCCTAATAATTAGAAAGAAGCCAATAGAGAATTAGGCCAATAGACCTGTCATGCTTCCATGTTTTAGACTTCTCTAACTGATTGCACCGGAATGGCGAAGTCCACAAAATGATCGAAAGTTAGATCACTTAATCTGAACGAGCAAAATAAATTTGCTTCTTCTATCCTTCTTCTCTCTTCTATCCAATCGGCAATTAGGCTACAATCTCACTGTTCCTCCATAGAAAACATTTAACAAACACTTGGATTAATTCCAACTTGTGGAACAGAGAGGAGAAGAGATGGCTTAGTTGGTGTTTTCAACCAATGAGATCTATTCTAAATACCATTAATGTTTTAGTCCCAATTGATCTCCAAACTTCTGAACAAGGTTGTCTTTTTGGAGGCTATGGCTACATTTTAAATGCACCCATTCCAGAAGGCAGTGACCTTAGATTCTTAGAATTCTGCAAAGTAAGCTGAAGATCGATCTCCAGAGATATGTAAACCTTTTTGCTGGATATGATCACAAAATTACATGAAATGCTTTATATGTTTGTGTAAAATATTAATAAATATTTTATTATTTAATTGGATAGATCAAATTATAATTAAACATTTAATTTTAATTGAAATAAATGTTTGTATTCCATTAAATTATATTTTCCAAAGTCCAATCTCCAGTTAAAACGCTCGTGGCTTTAAAAAGTAAGATATACTTCAATAAACACATTTTTAAAACGTCATTGCCACAAGTGTTCGTTATCTAAGAAAACTATCTTCCTGATACGATACGTATATATAATATTTCGCGCTAATCTTGTGTCAATAAAGACGACTCGGCTAAAATATAAAAATCACAAATGTATATGTACGAATAAAAATAATTATAGACGTAATTAGAAACTACAACATCGATATTAAATTTCTAGAGTCTAACCCCCTATCCTCAACACGATAGACCGGTTTCGATTTTAGAGCATGTGAAAAAAAAATCACCCTCTCTAATACAGCGGGAGAGAGGGTTTTATTATAGTTACCCCATATATACACCCAACAGTTGTTGGACCTTGTTTTCTTCTTTTGCAGTCTGCGTATACCGCTGTATAGAATCTAATCAATATTTATGGTAGATGACTTTCTCGCAGAACTACTTTGCATTGTTAAGAGGTTTTTTGCTCTATTGCAAGGTTTAAAGGACAGTCTGCACCTGATGTTTGAAACGAATCAGACTGGACGACCGAGACGACCCATTCGAGGATTAGAGGGAGTTTATTCGTAAGCTGGTGTACTAACTATAGTTGCATAGATTTTATAGCTGCAATAAGGTTTTTAAAGTTTACAGCTTTTACTGGTGTAACAAATTTAAGTCGTACAATAAAAGGTTTCTGGTGAAGCATTAGGTGTGGTTGTCAACAGAATTTATTATGAAACAATAAATTGGTTTAAAAAGGCTGAGGCTTTATATTTTAGAAACCTTGAAACGTGCTTTAGAACATTGATATTTATCTTTATTATATTTTGCGTATAATAAGATAATTTGAACAGAATGGTGAGGATAGAGATCTAATACAATAAATTTAATATAATATTAGGAATACAAATATGTGAATATCGTATAATGTATTTAAAGTATATGTTAGTGGAATGGTGCTAATCATTAGTAATCTAGTATATTAGCAGTTCTAAATATAGCTAACTAAGTAGATAATTCTAATTTGTAGCATTTTCTAATGTGTCGTTTGGGTTTCGTAAAACTGTTTAAAGAGAAACAATACCAGATGGCTTGGTAGCAGAGGAAATTCTATTTAATTATGTCAATTTCGGTCATTTAACAATATTTATGTTTTTAGAAACGATAATGTTTTCAAATAGACTACTTAGAGCTCATGACCAATGTTTAAAACAAACGAAAAATTCTTGATTGTTAAACCAAATATAGCAAAAAAAAGTTCAGAGAACTGTCATTGATCCAGTAACAACTAGATGAAGAAATCTGGTAAAACAGTTGAAGCAGATGAGGTGAAGATCATTTGAACCCCTACGCTATACAAAGATGTTGCAAAAATTGAGCCCAATGATTGTAAGTGGTGGTTAACACGTTGAGTGCCAAATGCGACCAACATGGACTCTAGTGAATTGCCGTAACATTTTGCTGTATGAAGCCGCGTGTGTCTCATTTGGGCTGTTCATATGAGACTTATGTGTCACCACAACAGCAAATTTTTCGGAGAAATATTTCTTTCAGAAAAGGCGACCTTTTGGCTAAAATTGATTGCGAAAAACCATAAGGGGTTTTGTTAAACATTGTTTCGTACAACTCTGCTCGAAAACCAGTACGTTCTTCGTCAAAATTATTTTTTTTTTAAATTAAGACCGGTCACTTTTTGCCACTGATAGTCACGATTATTGTCATGTTGTTCCACTTCATCATCGCTTGATGATATACTCCGCATTTATTGAATTACATTTTCAATTGTCTCATTCATATGTTGTTGCTTTTCAGTTGATCGCAGATTTGTTCTCCTGTCGATGTTGATGGTCTAGGGTCTTAATTTTGCGAACTTTCACTCATTTTAGTCGCTGACTTTTTTGTCCAAATTTTTGCTTTTTTTTTTT
>SMLS01057909.1:0-15146 GCA_004785975.1 Popillia japonica
CCCCTTGTAAGACAACAAAAACAATACTTTCGGCTTGAAAAACGATAGCTGACTTTTGTTAAACATTTTCTTCTTTTTCGCCGCACACTAATTGTTCATACACATACTGTGTATTAAAAATACAGTAACTTGCAAGATTTTTTTTCTATATGCAGTCAATTATATGTAATTACGTTTCGCAAAACTAATCTACTCTTTTTGTTTGTAGGCAAGTCGTTCTATAGCCCGCGGTGGCTATCTATTTGTGGCACCGGATTGGGATTTCTCAGTACCTCTTAATAGAACAAAGGTAGGTTTAAAATTATAGATAATTCTTGGTTCACAAACTTCTTATTTATTTTGACTCTTAAGAAAAATAGCTACCTTGTTACAAGAGAAGATCCCGAACTCGGAAATTCAAAAAAAAATGGAAACCTTGAGAATATATGCTATACGCATTTTTTTGCGCTGACATTCACTTTAAGTGGATGAAATACCCGATCGAAAATTGCTAGATTTTCATTTTTTTCCATTTCCAATTTTCTTTGATAAAAAGTTGGTGTAAATGCAATAGTTGAAGCATATATCAAGGTCTTTCCAAATACGTGACTACCACGTGTACAGGGTGATCCATTAAACCTTGCGCTTATACCTACTGCATATCTTTTTGTAACAAAACAAAGAAAAATTTGAGAAGAAAAGTTTGAGATATAATTTGTGTGACTTTTAATTATTATTGCTTATGCTTGGTAGAAAAATGGATACATTGGTCAAAAGCCAAATAAGTATGAAAATCCGGTAGCTTTTGCTTTTAGACAAGATTTGATACATAATAATAATAATAATAGTAATAATAGTGACTTTATTTTTCATACATACAGTTATTACAGCAACAGGAAAACAAAAAAAAAACAAAATCAAGTATGAAAAATTCAGGCGGAGTTCAGCTTGCCCCCAATATATATAAAGTAGTTAAATGAAAAAAAAATAATTACTAAATCATCCTGTTGGCTCTTCCATATGCTGTGGAGGCCATTCCATTATACGATGTGTGTGGTGCAACAAATTGTTATGTTTTAAACATTTCTTTCGAAATTTTCATCACAATACTTTTTATTAGCCAGTATTTCTCTACATGATAGATATTCCCAAAAGATGAAAAGTGTTATCTTTAGAAATTTCGTATATATCTCGTGCACTCTCTTTCTAAAGTAGTCTCCCCCAGCCAGCGGGTTCATATCAATAACGCTTTCCAATGGACGTACTCTAGCCGTCGGGCGCCCTCGGTTATAGCAATGCTGGGTAACAGGGATCGCTCCATCATAACAAATGCCTTCCCATACACAAACCGTGCCTCCTCTGAAAGGGTGAACTTCTTGTACTGATCGCCGATGTCATGGCACTAAAGTTGTCTCCAGACACGCGTTCGACAACTATCCGAAAAACGTCCATATCTGGATTAATGAGTGAATAGTACCAACTTCCACTTTTCTATCCAATTGACACGGTCTCTTGCCCATTCTTATCTTTGTTGCCTATGTTTGCGAGTCAATGGTATACCTCTGAAAGTTGTTAGTACGTAAATTTACATCCCACAAACGTTTCCTTCTTCGAATCTCCTACTCAACATTCGACATGTGCTCAAAGTTTCTTGGCATGTAGAAATGGTGACATATCGGTCTTTAGCAGTAGTGTTATCGATGGGTCCCCAATTCTAGGTCTTTCTTCAACAGATCCAGTTTCTTGAAAACGGTTAAAAAGTCTAGAAATTACACTTAGCCTAACTTGAAAAAGATTGCTACCTCACTTTGTCGTTGACCACCCTGTAGCAAACCAAAGACTCTATTTGCTTCATCAGATGTTAATTTACGTCTAGGGATTGGGAATTAGCAACGAACGTGCACGTCAAAAATGACATCACAACAATGTAGCAAAATCGACTTGTTTACATTTTTATGATAATTAGTATTCGGAAATGGGGAATCCTAGGATATGATGAATGACACAAGGTTATATGGCAGCATTGCACAACCCTACCAACATAAAATTATATAATAGGTATTTTGTTATTTGTGTATTCCGGAAATTTCGTTCATGATTTCCACGTCTTCGAATCGTGACCGAGTATACCGAATTTGCGCAATAAGTGACAAACATTTGAAAATTAAAAAATGGAGCGGATTTTGACATACATATATCCTGTATGAGCATTTATGTGGAGAAGTTTATATAATAATATCATATGGGTAGTTTTGTTAGATATAACCAAGGATGTGGTGGTATTTACTCTCGGAATACACCACACAACATTAGAACCACAGAGAAAGTATATTACCATATATAATACTACAGGGCGATCAAAAAAGATTGTCCTGATCTTACACTACTTTCCACAGTACCTATACTAATACTTGCATCCAACGTTCTACCTGAAGTTAGCAACTTTGCGATTTTTGGTGGATTTCACTAAATAATATGTCATAACTGTCATTTGCTGTTCATAGACGTACGTTACTTGTGTTCTATGTTGAAGAATTTATTATTTTTGCATTGGAGGTAAAAATCAGTATTTTTTAATACTAATCAATTGACTGAACTCTGTAAAAAATGCCGCTTACGCTCGAGCACGATCTATTTATTGTGGAGGCGTACTTTACAAACGGTGAACGTGGAGGTAATGGACAATAGACATATTCAATGGCACGTTGTGCAAATGAATTCATGGAGCAATACCCTGATTTGCAAATCGACGATGAAAGTCTAATTCGTCGTATTCCCAGGATTGTGTCCCGCTTTCGATCAACAGGAAGTGTTTGCAAGGGCAAATCAACGGGTCGTCCATCTGTTATGACAGAAGATGTTGTAGAAGATGTGCGTACACGCCTGGAACGCAGTCCTTCAAAACCAGTACGTCAACTCGCTCAACAAACAGGTAAACATATTCTGCATTAAATATCGATGTGTAATTTATTTATCATTTTTCCTTGTTCTAGGTTTATCATATGGAACTACGCATACTATTGTTAGACGGAAATTGCACTATCAGCCGTACAAAGTGTCTGTCGTGCAAGAGTTACTCCCACCAGATTTTGAAAAGCGTGTAGAATACTGTCAATGGTATAACTTAAATTTAAGGAATGACGATATGTTGGATATAACCTTCTTCTCGGATGAAGCATGGTTTCATTTAAGTGGTTACGTAAATTCACAGAATTTTAGAATATGGTCAGCAGAGAACCCTCATGTATTCCACGAAACACAATTGCATCCTATAATAATAGGAGTATGGATTGCAATGTCCAGAAGGCGAATTGTCGGTCCTATTTTTTGCGAGGAAACTATACCTGCAAGACGATATCGTGCCATTGTAGAAGATTTTGTAAACGAGTTGCATGACGATGAACTACGGACAGGGTATTTTCAACATGACAATGCTAGTGCTCACACAGCTCATGATACGAGAGAGTATAAATAATAAATCTGTCTAAAAAGCATCGGTTCAATTGCGAATATATATTTTATGTTTCTTTTTTGTTGGTGTTGGTAAAGTAAAATGTAAAAACCTTTAATCGAAAATTGTAAATTCAACTAAGTTTAATCATACAGATATATGTGTGATTGTTATATTTACAGTTTCTCTTATTTGTTTTAAATTCCATTTCGTATAGTTGTGTATAGTAGATTGCCTAACTAACTAAAAAGAATACTCTTCATACAAAACATTCTACGCCTATGGATAACCGCGGGTCAAAATGGATGCAAATATAGATATATGCATCGTGGAAAGTAGTGTAAGATCAGGACAATCTTTTTTGATCTCCCTGTAGTATTAATATGGTCAAAGAAGTGTAGTTCCATTCGACAAATATAGAGCGGCGACACAGTCTCCTCGGACCGGTGATAGTTTTAAAGGGGGGACGTACGTACGCAACCAACGGTCCAGATAAATAATCGCTGTTATGTTTGGTACTATTATAAACGTCTTACAAGAGTATTTAGGTTAAATGTCATTTAAAACTGTCATTTTTACATACATTTCTCCTAGTTTTAACTGTCACTTAAATCTACGGATTGTGCCTATGCATTTTGTTTTACAACCAAAATTTCTCTGGGCGCACGTACCTTCTACAGTTATCTACAGTCAACTGTCGGCGGCCTCTATATTTGTCGAATGGAACTATTCTTTGCACGTATAGATAGTATTTGATATTACAGAGGAACATTTCAAATGGGACCTCCTCCCAACCCAACACATTTGTAGTTGCCAAATATTCTAAAAGAGGGCGCTTCTATGCAGAATTTATAGGTGATTCATGTGCCCATAGTCAAGTTGAATATTCGCTTGAAGATTTTTTAGTTTTTCTGCTTCAGATATTCGATGTGGTCACGTGATTACGTGACATAACCACAAATGTAGGTTATCGTTAAATGTAAACAAATATGGACGATATTTTTATATTGTTTAGTTTTGGTTGCACGTATCGACAATTGTATGAAAAACAAGATTTATATTTTGTCTGAAATTTTGCTGTGACAATTTAAAAGTGATATTGAACTATTATGTGGATCAACATAGGGCTTGCCCAACATAGTTTCACCTGATATTCTGGAAAGATATGGTCTTCACCAGTGTTTTACTGTAAGTATTACGTTACTTCATTTCAACATTCTTCAATGTTTGTACATACATATAGTTGAATTTTTGGATCTTGTCCGTTACGTCATTAACAATGTAGTTTAGCAAAGATGTACGTAAAACATTAATCGCCGATATTTAATGTACGTTAGAAAGAAATGTAAATAAGATATATGAGTCGTTGCGTTAAGAAGACATACGCCTAGATACTATTCGTATTGGCTATATAGAAGTGTGATGAAGATAGATAGATAGCAAGGTGGAGATATATCGTTTCGTGATAGTCAGCTTCATTCAGGTTGATCTATTGGTCTCTAGAGGGCACTCTTCAAAATTAGTCGGTAATATCGTAATATATATAAAATAAGTTTCTATTACATTGTGTCAATTGTGTTAAGGCTCTATTTTCACTCCTGGCGAGTACACCCTAAACTAACGTCGGGTGTGTGCGTGTGTGTTTACCAGTATATTTACAAATAAATTGGATAACAAACACACACACCCGACGTTAGTTTAGGGGTGTACTCGCTAGTAGTGAAAATAGAGCCTTAATATCAAAACCTAAATTTAAATAAAGCTTATAGTTTCAACACAAACCTTTTTAGTGGATTTACGAGTACCTAAGTGTTAGTTTTGTTGATTGAACATAGATGCCGCCACAATTTGTCAATGATTTGATTCATCCTGACATTACTTATGACGTAACGGACAAGATCCAAAAATTCAACTGTATGTACTTATATAATGTATAGCTGGGTACATATACATATTATGTTCACAGGTAACACATTTATTCTATTAACTCTATGACACACCATCCAAACGCATCTTTGTTCATATTCTGTAGAAACCAAAATACCAGCATACATTGATAACCATTTTATTTGTTGCACATTGATAATTATTTTGTTTGTTACAACAGTCATAGATACTCTTCAATACACTTTAGAATTTTACTTATACCGAACACATTATTTACACACTTATCTCATTCATTACACTATATATACTATATAATCATTATTACATACATAGATATATACTTTGTATTTACCGTATCGAGTCAGTATTATACTATAATCACTCAATAAACATCTGCAGAAATTCAATTGTACTTCACTTGGTCGATCCCAACGAAATAGTGAATGTTTATTTTACTGCTATTACAAATATCTGTACAACATACGTAATACTTGTATAAAAGATTGTACGCTCATAACAGCATACTTTATTTTTCTTCACTTTAGGTATAAATAATGTTGCTTGCAAGAAGAGAAAATTATATTACCTAAATGTTTCTTTTGATGCTGCGGAAATCTGGAATACAAAAATTATTAGATGGCCGATTTCCACAATTATATTATAATAGAACAATTGAGAACAATAAAAAGACAACAACGATGACAAATAACAAACTGTCTAATCTTGTGCTGTCAAATAACAAACTGTCTAATGACAAAATTAAAAACATTTCTATTAGTGTAATAAGCGCCACCACGGAATTCGGTGCATGGATCCCAAACTAAAGCGCTTTCGGTCCCAAATTAGGCGCAGTCAAAAATAGCATTACGTTGACAATTTGGAAAGCTCTTTAATATGTGATTAGAACACCTTACCTAGTTTTAAGCAGAATCAAAAGTCACGCAAATTATATCTGAAATTGTTCTTTGTATTGTTGCAAATATGTCTATAGTATAAGCGGAAGGCTTAGCGGAACAGCCTGTATATAAGTACATACATACTATACAAGACAAAAGTCTTGCAGCAACTTTAGAGAGGAACGTAAATAAAGAGAGAATAGTATAACACAAGTGATACCCAACTTACCGGATAATTCGATAATAGGTATGGATAATGCGCCATTCCATTCAGTACAGATAAACAGGCCTCCTACTTCTGCATCAAAAAAAGGTGACATCATTTTTTGGCTTCAATCAATGAACATACCGTACCATCCAGATATGTTAAAATGCAAACTATTAGAAATCGTCAGAAGGTACAAACCAATGCTACAATATGTAATTGATGAATATGCTAAATCCAAGGGGATACTGTGCTACGTCTACCTCCATACCACTGCGACTTAAATCCTATAGAGCTCATTTGGAGTATGATTAAGAGAAGGATTGCTTCACATAATATTTGAACAACAAATCTGGAAAACCTGATTCGAGACTCGGTGAATCAAATAAGTCCTGAATTATGGAAAGCGAAATGTAACCATGTTGATAAAGTTAGAGAAGAGTATATGTCGAGAGATCAGCTAAGTGAAATTGAGGAAGAGACCATTATTATTTGTGTTGGTGAATCAGATAGTGACTTGGATTAAAAGTATTTTACAAAAAAAACTATATGTGCTCCTTTCATTTATAAATTGTTCGATAGTTGAAATAGTATAAATTATAGGAGTATTTTATATTGCCATGTAGTCCATAGTCAATAAATGTGATGTTAATATAAACGATTTTAGTTCAAACTATTCCTGCTCATAATACTCCATACTCAAAAAACAAATAAATAAATGTAGTGCAAATAATAAAGTATGATGTACATAAATTATAGTTTCCAAATACTTCGCTCTTTAATTTCTACATAACAGTTAACGTTGTTGATATAAAGAATACCTGCACATCAACCTATTACTTTATAAAGTTATTTTCTTATAGAATTAGGAAAGTATAATAATTTTATTCCAAATGGCTCTATGGTACTTAATTTAAAAATCTAATAAGCGAGTCTAACCTTACATTCACATTGTTTACATGATAAACGTCAAATTTCAACAGTTTTAAAATTTTTCCTCAGAGTGTACTTGTTAAAACGACGGTGCTGCGTGAGCGGTCACATAAAATTGGTTGCACTCTACTTCTGTTTTAATTTTGATGTCATAGAAACTGATTTCTACTCCCGACCGTGGAAAAATGTATATTATGTAACTATGTATGTATATACCATCAGTGAACTGTGCGATCATAGTATAAGCCCTTGTCTGAATGGTGGTGTGTATCCTTAGATGATAAAGAAATAGAGATATGAGATAACATAAACAAGAAAAAAAGTTAGGGAAAAAAGCCTATTGAATACATAAGACGTATTTTGGCGACAAACGCGGTTCATGGTATTTTTGAACGCGGTTAATGAAATCACATGAAATGATCACATGATGACGTCATGTTAGTTTGCGCGAAAACGTGGTGTTCCTAATCATGCACCATTCCCTGAAAAAACTAACCTATAACCTTTTATTATTAAAATTATTGACAGTTACCGAACTTGTTCAAAAATGAACTACCCGTTTCTCAAGAAAAATGTTTACTTGTAACTCTATGGTACTTTGGTAAAGATGCACACTGATATCAATTGCTGAATTTAACTTAAGCGTATCAATCGTATTAAAAATAACAGAATCATACATACATATTTGATAGCTTTTTGACAGCTTGCGCTGTTAAGGCTGCGTCTGCAAAAAAAGGAAACGTTTTCATGATATTTTTGCTTCTTTTGCAGATGCAGCCTCAACGGCGCAAGCTACCAAAAAATTTGTAAGATCTTTTCTGTAAGCATAAAATTTTCTACAAAAGCTTCTCGGAGACTACCATTTTATCTGTTATGGTTTTCAAGTTATGCTATTTACAAATGTGATAACTGGTGATTTTATCTCTGTTCACCTAGCCTAGTGTTGCTCACACATCCCAATTAAAATATTTCGATACCTCTATATATAATTAATAATACGATGATGAGTACCAATATTATTATTATTATTATTGGCCTCGGTTTTCACCATTAGCCACCCTGAGTACCAATAATATGAACAATAACCTCAAAGTGAATGTAAAAACTGTCGACTTGACGCCATCTGTATTGTACGGATTTTATCGAGAAACTTCAATACTAACGAACGCAGATTCTAAACACTCCTCTCAACCTGTGTTCATGTGTTCGTCGAACCGTGTTCAATGTGACGTCATAAGTTCATCGCCAAAACGAAAGTTTCCAGAACCATACGAACCGCGTTCGTCGCCAAAATACGCCTATAGTCACACTTAGTTCGCTTAAATCTACAACTGTAGACAAATTCATATTTAAGGTTAAGCACATTATATTTTTTTCAGAGAATCTAAATTCGGATTTTAAAATTTAGCATGTTAATAGTTACTTTCCTATAATATAGTTTATGGGTTCATGTTTTAGTAAATATATTAGATATATTTTTGTTATACATATGTATTTAGTAAAATGTGTACCTACTTACATGTAATACAAAGCTTTTAGTAAACGCTTGTATTAAAGTCGGAAGATCTTGGAATATAATCTTTTTTTTGATAATTCCATGCCAAAATTCCACTAAACTGTTAATTACGTACTCATAGAAGTACTAGAAGCTTAAATATTTATTAAGAAATAAATTAATATTATCAATCATGGACCTACATATGTTACTTCACACAATAGTATATCAAAATCAATTATTCACAACAATACATATATCAATCAATAATTATCGTTTGTGCAGGATATACCTACCTATGCTTGAAGGTGAAAAGAAAAGAAGGGAAATATTGGGTTCATACGTTATGGAAAGCGCTGGACGAAGAAGGCAAATTTCATATGATTTTTTTACAAGAAGAGATAATTCGGATAATTTTATAAATATTTTTCGGATGAGCCTTCCATAATTTTACAACTTGTTGCAGCTAATTCAGTTAAAAATTCAGAAACATAATACGAAATGGAGGTGAAGTATTGAACGGATTACGTTTGCGCCAGTCCTACGACAATTCTAAGGCGACCTTTGATGGTTTGTTGCAATTAACACCTATAGTCTCGTGCATTGATTGTGTTCGTACCGAGCTGTCGAAAGTTGCTTCTCAAAGTGGGCGAAGACGACGCAATCGTAATCTAGTCGGTGCACTGTACCATAGGTGTGAATGAGAAGCTGTCGCTTTCGTATAATTTATATGAAAAAGTCGTTTTTGCGATTTAGAATAACACGACACGGTCCATGTAGGACCCTATATATGTGTGAATTAAGCTTTAATCAACACTATTAGTGATTTTGTGTGGCTCAATTTGTCAGTCTTGCCGTTTAAATCGATGAAAGAAATCTAAACGTCAGCATTGAACGTAACATACCAAATACAGGCATAGAGCACACTATGTCCGTACGATGCGATGTTCGAAATATATATTTTGTTTGATATATCGATTGCCAATGTTGATATTCAAGTTTGAACTTATTGCACTAGGTATATATACATACTTGCAATGATATTTTATTTTTGCAGAGATGGCAGAGACGATGGTTTGTCCTCTACGATGACGGAGAATTGAATTATTCTGTGGACGAACATGTGAGTTAGTAATTTTTAGTTGTTTGTTTGTATGTATGTCTTCCTATCAATTTTTTGTCGTTTTATACCAAACACTTGAGAACTATTATCACATCCGCGAACTAAAATGTTAGGACATTAATAAGAATCGATAACTCCGATGACTCAAGCATTTAAAGTTGTATATACTCAGTGAAAACATTAAAACTATTGACAATGTTACCATTTACAAGGGGAACACCAGGGTTGTCCGACATGAATCTTGATGGGTCTCAACTATGCTATAGAGAGACCTCCCCTGAGTACCCAGGTACGAACTTTTATCCTAACGCGCCCTAGTTTTTAAAAAAAATCACGGTTGTTTGGCGTAGTCGTTATACCTTTAATGTTAGTCTCCTTACAAATAAGCGTTGGTAGCGCAGTGCACTGGATGTACGCCTAAGACCCTGCTGACTCGCGTCCAATTCCTGCAAGTAGTTTTTTTCAATGTTATTGGGCACAATATTAACAATTATATTTAATGGAAATTATTCGTAACTGATATTTTTTCTCCTGCCTTTGTGCCACTGACTAAATACCCGTGGCTTGCGTCAAAATTATTAGTAGACGACAGAACACCTTTTTTTGAATGTTAACGAGATGTGCTTCGCCGCCTTATTTATGTGACGGTGCGCTTGCAAAAGTTTGTCATTTATAAAATGGGCTCGGTACTCGTCGACTTTATCGTGTTCTGGCGTATAGAGCAAAGAAATTGATGCGGAATGAACTAATTTCATTATACTATTAGCGATTGTGAAATTCAAAATACACGTCATAACGCAATTTGCTTCGAATTTATTTATTAATAATAATTATAATTATGTCGGCGAAAAATATAATTTATGAATAATTTGTATGAAATATAATTGTTAGACATGCAACGAATATTTGGTATTCGTCCTATTCGGCTACTTTTATCCTATTCGGCCGAATACCTAATACTTTTAAGTAAGATGTTTTGTTGTGGTCAGGTGATTGATAAAATAAAAATATGGATTTATTTTATAATATAATACTTTTCTGGTAATTATTAGAGTAGTCATAACTACATAAACAACTTAAATTTACAAAAAACTGTCAAATGCATGCCTATGAATTATCGTAACAAAAATTTAAAAGTGGAAGATTATGGAGAAAAACTAATTTCTCTGCATTCTTAGGCAGTAATTTACTCCTTTTCTTCTCGTATACAACCCCAGCTTCAGAGAAAAGGCTCTCTGAATAAACACTACTTCCTGGCGACGACAAGTATTTTGCTGCAAGATTTACCAAACACGGAAATTGATCTTTCCTTGCTTGCCACCATTGGTATGGATTATCATGACGTGATATGTTCTTAATGCTTAAATAAAGGTCTATTTCTGTTGAAACTGCCTTTTTTTTTGAATGCCCCGAAATGAGTAGTTTTTTTTCTGCAACCACCTCTTCGAAGCACTTCATAAAAGACGAGTGAGTAGTCTGGTTTATAGTGTGCTCTTCGGTCCTCATCCTCTTAGTCCGAATAGGGGACGAATTCGTGCTATCATCGCTGCTTGTTTCATAGTTCATCTTTAGGCTATCGATCAAAATATACTGCTTTGCGTTTTCTCTTTGCAGTTGATTGGTGAAAACATTCATTTTAAAGCGTGGATCTAAACTGGTAACCACCAAATAAATTTTGCTTGTTGTGATGTCTTCAAATCGTTCTTGCAACCCTTGTTGTATGACAAGGCTCACCTGACTTAATTTGGGCGCTAGCTCTGATGGCCTCGTTTTAGCACAATATCGCGTTAATGTAACAGCATACGGAATAATTTCAGAAATGCATGCGTATCCAGAACTTGTAATTTTTGTTATTTCCTCAAATGGTTGTAATAATTTTAAAAGTTGCTCTAAAAGCCCCCATTGTACAGCAGTCAGATTGGCAATATCAAAGTCCGTGAGATAGAGAGAAATGGACCCTTTTTGTTCCATTAGCCGTGTAAGCATATAATAGGTGGAATTCCATCGCGTACTGACATCTTGCACCAATGCATGCAGAGGGAGATCTAAATGCTTTTGGACAGAATGCAGTTTTTCTTGTGCAATACCAGAATGATTGAAATGAGTTACAATCCTTCTACCTGTAGCTATCATTTCAGCTACATCTGACTGAGTCTTCATATTTCATATTAGTCTTATATTTACTGCCTCATTGTCAAGTGCTATCATATCAGCAATTAACAAATGATATTTTTTTGGCTTGGGATCATTAATATCCCATGGTTTACGTATTTCAGCACATTTTTCAAGACTCAATTGCTTTGATGTCGAAGGTTTATTTACACCAGTATCTTGATCCGTAATTGCTTGCCGCTTAGGAAGCGTAGGTTGCAACTTATGATGTTCGTCGCTGTGTTTATTTTTGAAATGATTTATCATTCCTGATGTAGTCGTCTTCTTTCCGACGTCACCACGAGAAATTTTCATTCCGCACAATTTGCATACGACACGTTTCGAATCATTTTGATTGTCCTCGAAGTATGTCCATATAGGGGGTCCATGAGGGGGTGTTACAGGCCGAAACGATTATATTATTATTACCAAAAATAGATTTCACACAATTTCACTCTTAAACAAATTATAAAACAGAGTACGATAAACTGTGCTACTACTTAAGTGTTACGATGTGTATCTACGATGGTACCAAACTAAACCGGGACAATTCCTAGCAAATTTTCACGAAACTGGCGTTGTTTACAAAAGATACTTCGCCCGTATGCATAAATGCGGTTTCTTAAAGGCAAAGACCCATGTTTTAAGCAAACACAGAAGAAGCTTCAATTTAAAAAATAGAGAGAAATAAAACAATACATCAAAGGCGCGTGTATATGCTTTCGGCCTTTGATATTTTACCGCACAGTTGCAAATATTTAAATAATCCGAGATATAATATTGTATATGAATGGGGATAATAGATGATTTATTTCCGTTACTTACATTTCTGCAACAAATACGTTTCAAATCATAGAGAAGTGGTTCAGAGTTAGCCGCTAATATATGATCTTCCACCATACCAACCTAAATAAAAGCAAATCCACACTTTTTTGCCCCCTGCAATTCAATAATTCTAAATAATTGTAATTATTTTATTACGCTATTACGGATGATATTACGTTTATTCGTTAATCGCGCATAAAGTAAGGGAAAATAGTGTTACGAATGGCGCCATCTAGCGACAAAGCCGTTTAAAATGGATTATGCAGTGCACTGTAATTATGATATATGGATGGTTCGCGTGTTTTTCTGGAGACATTCTAGAGAGGGCGTTCTAGAACAGTCTAGTTTAGTGTAGAGAATTCTATACTTCATTCACGTTAAGAATGCAGTAGATAGCGCAACAATCGGCGGCTGTATTACACTAGCACAATTACATAGAAATAAACAAAGGCGGGCGGTTTGAAATATAAATGTGAATTTTATTCTCTTAACCTCAGACTTTCACTTCAAATAATTTATTTGTAAAATAACTACAACAAATTCAAATTATGTTTTCAAATATTGTATCTATAGTTGAATAATAACAAATAATTCTAACCTCACATTCGTTTCGTATAGAAATGCAATAGACTAAACAAAGTAATGTAATTTACATTACATATATATTTGTCCAGACACAAGAAAATACGTATATTTTTAATAATCACGTACATATGTAATCAGAGAATATTATTTTGCTTATGTGTATGGAAATCATACTTAATCTTGCTTAAAATTTGCCTGTTTCAGTTTAAAGAGAAATGAGATGTGAATAAAAACATACAAGATCTGTCAAATTTAAATGTATGGTAATATATACATCAATCCTTGACGTTAAAATTATTGCTACGCTTCTACTATTACTTTTTGCCTAAATGGTGTGTAGATAGGAACCATTAGAAAAAAATAAAGAAAATCACAAGTTTGGAATTTTTTAATGCAATATACACGATATAATAGAAAATATATTTTAATCTATGATTAGTTACATGATATAAGAAAAATGCATTTATTCATTCAGAAATAGATGTATCACATGTGAAAAATAATGTATAAGAATGCAGATTACGTTGCTTCCAGCCGTAGTAGTTCCAGTCGTAGTAGTTTCCACAGAAGAAACAATCTCAATTATGCTACTCACCTAAATCGGATGACATCTCTGAAGAGGATCCTGCGTTTACTGTAATAATAAATTCTTCTACTATGTTTTCCACTATATTATCCACTTGATACATCTTATCTTTTTCTACAATAGCATGTTTTACACAGTTTTTCCATGACTCTGCGTTGACAAGATCAAGCCCTTCTTGTAATAATACCTTTACATCTGCTAATTTAAAAGATTTATTTTTGGCTGCTAGATGATGTTTCACTTGAGCCCAAATCAATTCAATCGGATTAAGATTACAATGATATGGGGGTAGTCTTAATATAGTGCGACCAGTTTCTGCCACCATGTCATCGATTACGTATGATACTGGATTATCACGTAGATATTGTTTTGTTAAATCGAGCAATTCAATTTTCAGCTGTGTGTTGTCGCATAAAATACCTTTAGAAAGAAGCCAATTCACTAATGCGTCCTTTTTCCATGTAGCAGTAGGCAATTTCTCAGATTTAACTGAATGGTAAGGTGCGTTATCCATAACTATCACTGAATTTGGTTCGAGAGATGGCAGAATATCCACCCAGAAAATACTTCACTATTCATGTCTTCATGATAATCGCCAGATTTCTTTGATTCAAAAAATAGCAGGCCATTTTCAACAAAACCATCTTCACTACCAATATGTGAAATAATCAACCGTTTACCTTTTCCAGAAGGATTTTTTAAACCCATTGTTACTCCCTCAAGCAAAGCTTGTCTTGCGCTATGAACTGTGGTGTCTTTCCATACATTTTGTTTAGTGTGACCTGCATTAACCCATGTTTCATATAAGTAGTATATTTTCCTACCTTCTGAACGAAACTTTCGTATGCTGTTCAAATACCGACGTCTCCATAAAATAATGTCTTGGCGTTCTATCAACACATTTTTTCGACTTCGCCTTTCCCATTTGAAACCCAATATTTTTAAAACTTTCCAAAGTGTTGTTCTTTTCAACTCTGGTAAAGTGTTATCTGCATTAACAACCTAAAATTTTAATAAATATATGTAAATA
>SMLS01057910.1:0-23708 GCA_004785975.1 Popillia japonica
ACATTTCGCTGTAGTACTTATTTTAGCGCAAATATGTTGCAAAATTTGATAAAAATTTAAATCAAGAATCGTATTTTTGTAGGTGCTGCGTCAAAGGGAACGGATATGAATACCCAGAAAATTTAAGGTAGGACGTAGTTAACCTTTCATTGCCAACTTTTTTTAAACTTTTTAACTTTTCAGAGATCCGTATTCCTTCCCGGACAACTTCTTATTCGGAGTTACAACATCAGCATACCAAATAGAAGGTGCCTGGGATGTAGACGGTAAGTCCTCTAACAAAATAGATTTGAAATTATTCCAAATTTTAGTTTTTTTAATACAGGTAAAGGTGAGAGCATCTGGGATCGTCTCGTCCACACAAGATCTAACTTGATCATTGACAGAATGAATGGAGATATTGCGTGTAACTCCTACGATAAAATGCGTGAGGATATTCAATTATTACAATATCTTGGCGTTAACAGTTACCGATTTTCTCTATCTTGGTCGAGACTCCTTCCAGGAGGTCATGCCAATTACATAAATCCGAAAGGTGTTCGTTATTACAACGAATTAATCGATGCTTTACAAGAAAATCACATAATTACAATCGTAACTCTTTTCCATTGGGATCTTCCTCAAACTTTACAAGAAATTGGAGGTTGGCCTAACCCTGTTTTAGCTGATATCTTCACAGACTACGCGGACATCGCGTTTAAGGAATTCGGCAATCGTGTGAAGTATTGGATTATCTTCAGCGGACTTACGTTACGTTATTTAACAAGTCAAAAAGCTCCTGCGTATAATCAGGATGGTATTGCTGGTTATATGTGTGGCCACACTGTGATTATGGGCCACGCTAAAGCTTATAGACTTTACGAGGAGAAATACAAAACAGATCAAGGAGGTAAGATTGGTATGGCCGTCTACGCTATCTGGGCCGAATCCGAAACGGGGTGTATCGACGACAAAACTGCTGCTGATGATTACCCATCCTAATGCATGTAATTAATTTCCTGAACATTTCGAATTTGCTCCTAGATAAACTTCCATTTTAGTTCGGCTGGTTTCTACACGCAATCTATTCAACCAGCGGTGATTACCCATCTGCAATGAAGGAAAGAATTGGCAGAATGAGTCGAGAGGAAGGATTTCCTCAATCTAGATTGGGATCCTTTACCAGTGCTGAAATTGAATTCGTCAGAGGTTCGGCAGACTTCATAGGACTCAACCATTACACTTCTGTAGTGTGCGCAGATGGAGAGCCTGCTGGATTTGATAGGCCTTCGTTTGGAGCCGATAGAGGTGGTAATTGTTACACACCTGCTGAATGGGAAGCATCAAGTTCTTCTTGGCTGAAAGTGGTACCGTGGGGGTTGAGGAAAATTTTGAAATGGACTAAAGATGAATACAATGATTTTGAGATCATCATTACTGAAAATGGTTATTCAGACACCACTGGTGATATGGATGATTGCCCCAGGATTAAATATTTAAACGTAAGAATTTGGTTTTACCAATTTTCATCAGTAAATAAAATTATTGCTGGTTTTTGATAGTCGTATCTCGAAGCTTTACTAGAAGCCGCATATGAAGATGCGATAAGAAGTTCGCGTCATTGGTTATTTTGTTTTTTGTTTGTTTTATGGACAATTTTGAGTGGTATCAAGGATATACGTGAGTTACATGCGTTTCAAGTCTACAACAATTGCTTGATATACGTTATTTATGATCTAGTGAACGTTTTGGATTATATCAAGTCGACTTCTTGGACCCATATAGAAAAAGAGCGAAAAGAATGTCTGCTGATGTTTATAGTAATATAATAAAAAGTAAATTAATTGATTCTAATTATAATCCTGAAGAATGGAAAGCTTATAAATCCTGAAAGATGTATGGGTAAATTTTGTGATACTAGTAATTGTAATTGTAGAAAACAAATATATATATATGGAACAATTATAAATAAAGCTTTGATAATAGTAGTGTTCTTAATACCCATCATCCATGTTCCCACCAACTCTATGTATATTTGACAGTCGGCAATAGTTTTTTCAGTGTTGGCCCATTTTGAACTCGAAGGTATTTGCATGGATCAAAACAAGTCCAAGAACTAAGATGTCATCTTGGAAATTAAACTACGCTATTCTGCTTCTATTGCCTTTGAAAATAAATTTGTTCGTGCAACTTGACTACTCCTTATTTTTTAATTATCTCAGTTATTTTCAACTTTTTCGAACAAAGTCAAGGTAGGCAAGTAATTGTACATCGATTGGCATAACAATATACCGGGCGCTCCATTAGAAAAATATACCTTTTTTGAAATAATTCGTTACCTACATGTTTGATCTTTTTTCTGTTTCCACCATCATAATCAGCATAAAAATACTACATCTTTCCTAATTTAACCAATCACGTGACTCCTATAATAACGGAGATAGCAATGGTGCACCTTTAATTTGGATCACCCTGTATTCTTTAATCTGTACTTTGCTCTCGTGCTATAAAGCCAATCTAGGTTATGAGACATATGAGTTATTCAGTAACAACCAAAGCATATCTCGAGTACTACGGTCGCAATACATACTTCATTGAGAAAGAGTTTCGGTTTTCTCCATCACGGTTAATGTTGTGGTTATAACACTGACGTCATAACAGTGGCAAACAGTGAAGCATAAGTAATCAAAATATTCTCGTAGACATTGTAAAAGAATCCACCGTAGCTACCATGAATTTGTTTTCTGAACAGTGGTCGGCAAAGCACTTCTTCCCCCTTTCAGCAGTGCTGCGGCCAAAAACTGTCAAACGTTCTAAATTCCACATTTCGGACATCATACAGGAAGCGCTTTCCTACTACAAATTCTTTCAACAAAAGGCAACAAAAAACTTGGACCTGGCGGAATCCAACTTCGACCCATGGACTGGACGATGCCAAGAAGTCTCAGGATTGTCACCTGTAGCTCCCAACGAATTCGAACTGAGAAACATGAATTCACTCGATTCCTAGTGGATTTCTAACCCGACAATGCCCTTGTGTACCACTAGCGAGCCTACTCACTATAGCACCAAAGAAAAATTTAAGCTTGACGTTCTGGGCTCTCTGTTCTCAAGGTTTGGGCGTTCCCTCTGCGTTGTAAAAGAGAAGATTAGTTAACCTAGAATCACTATCCGGTGGTCACAGAAAAGGCAAAGTCAGATATGGGAACCAGGAAACAAAACTGGCACCTGTACCAAAGGTTCTTTTCAGAAACGACTGAAGCTAGTCCCGATATCGTGACTGAGACAGGCCCAGAGAAAGCTGTGTGCCACACCACGTCGCCCCCGCCAGGGAAAATCGTTGACAAGATAAATGTGGGAAACAGATTCTGGAAGGTATTCCAACGTACGAGGTATAACCATCTGAGGAGAGAGATCAAGAAAGAAACTGAAGTTTTTCGATATAGATGTAGCGATTTCGTCGAGAGAAGAAGAAGATACGCATAGGATGCCTCGTACAATGAAAAGAAACCGACCGCCCATGTCAGAGACCAAGGATGGTCCAATCAGATGCCTCGCCGACAGAGAAAAGGCAGACGCTCTAGCGAACATCTTTACTCCAATTAACTTCAGAAGGAGAAATTACTCCAAAAGGTTATAGAAGAGGATATTCCGGGCCGCTTTCAATCAAATCCCAAAAAATAAGTTTTGGAGGTTATTAAGGATATACCTAGCAAGAAGGCCCTTTGTGAAAATGGCATTCCCAATAGAGCACTGACAAATCTGCCGCTCAAGCTGTTTGTTAACTTGACGGCAATCGCCAATGCGTTATCTCGGCTGACATTTTATCTGAGTGTATCATGGAAACCTAAAAAGGAGGCACACTACCACTTGGAAGACAGCCAGCTTATGGTTAACGAACAGTTCGGATTTAAACCTAGAAATATAACAGCACTGCAGCTGTTTAGGATCACGGATCACGTCACCACCGCCTTTAACAGGAACCAAACGACCGTCATGGGAGAATAAATAAAGTCAAGTACACGCAAGCAAGGAGGTTGTAAGGTGTTGCATTTTAGTGCTACCAACAAAAGATTTTGCTATAGTTCTGATAACCGTCTTAGAAGTGTACACATGTATATTCAACTATCACATTAATTGTTATCGCATGACATTCCACGTAGTTTAACAAGCCTATTATTTAAAAACGAAATCCTCTTTTATATAGTTAACGAAAGATAAAGGAATTAACGTTTTTTTTTAATAATTAATATACAGCTTAAGAAAAAATCACATCTTTTAACAAAAGGTTTGTTAAAGCTATGCTTCATATATAGTAAATCTCTTGGCTTAAAATATTAAAGGCATTTAAGTTTAATTAGTAGATATAAAGTCCACAAAAATTCTAGACAAGCTATTTGAAAATGAATTTCGTAACTTTAACGTTGTTTCTGGTGTAAGTTTCAAATTCTCTAACAATTCAATTTGAACTAAATTATTTTCTTTAGATACCAGGTCCATGCATTATCGTTTCCAGAAAATTTTAAATTTGGGTTCGCTACAGCGTCTTACCAAATTGAAGGTGGTTGGAATGCAAGCGGTAAGTTTGATTATTCAGATTCAGATTGCTCTCATTGTATATCTGATTGAATTCTATTATAATTATAGGTAAAGGGCCTAATATTTGGGATTGGTACACGCATACCTATCCCACTCGCATTGCTGATTTAACCAATGGAGACGTAGCTTGCGATTCTTACCACAAAATCGCAACAGATGTCCAATTACTAAAAAACATTAAAGCCGATTTTTATCGTTTTTCCATCTCGTGGGCCAGAATCTTTCCAAACGGTCAACCCAACAATATTAATCCGGATGGAGTACGATATTACAACGAACTGATCAATCTTTTACTTTCTAATAATATAAAACCGATCGTAACCATGTACCATTGGGATTTGCCGCTAGGTCTTCACCAATTAGGTGGATGGCCAAACATTGCTCTAGTGGATTATTTCGTTGATTATGCCGATAAACTATTTTCCTTATTCGGGGATCGTGTCAAAACCTGGATCACCTTCAACGAACCTTCCCAAATTTGTGAATTTGGATATTCTCGTGGGTTTTTAGCACCTGGTTATACCCAATTGGGAATTGGGAATTATATGTGTGGGCGTACTCTATTGATTGCACACGCCAAGGCTTACAGGCTCTATGAAAAGAAATATAAACAACATCAAAAAGGTCGGTCAATTACGATATCTGCGTTACGTATTGTGTCATATTTTTAGCTAATTTTAGGTTTAGTTGGGATGACCGTTCATGCTGTTTGGTTCGAACCAGCCGCCGAAGGAAAAACGTACGCGGAAGCGGCTGACATTAGTCTCCAATTCATGGTAAGATTATTGCGTTTATGTTTATCACCCACGTATGTGTTTGTTTTCAGTTTGGTTGGTGGGAACATCCAATCTACAAAGGCGATTATCCTCCTGTAATGCGGAAACAAATTAATTACTTAAGTGCCCAGCAGAATTTCACCAAATCTCGGTTACCTTACTTCACCAAAGATGAAATTAAATTGATAAAAGGAACAGCAGACTTTTTAGGACTTAACTATTACACGTCATTCTTATGCTCACCACTGGATTCCAGCGCCGTCCAAAATCCCTTACTGAGCCCAGATAGTAACGTGACTTGTTACCAACCTTCGAGTTGGCAAAGTACAGCTTCTAGTTGGATGAAAGTAACACCATGGGGTTTCCGCAAGATACTTAACTGGATTAAGAAGGAATACGGTAATCCTAAAGTATTGGTTACGGAAAATGGATATTCCGATACCGGTGAACTTCAAGATTGCAATAGAGTAAACTTTTTGAACGTAAGTTCAAAATTAATTTAGGAGGGATTAATTTTGATTAAAATTAATTCAATTGCAGGATTATCTAACTGAACTCCTAAATGCGATTAAAAAAGATGGTTGTAACGTACAAGGCTACGCAGCTTGGTCTTTACTGGATAATTTTGAATGGGGATCTGGTTATATGTAACTGCTCAAGACCTCTCTCATATCTTACATGCTCACTATATTATTTTTATTTCCAGGCAAAAATTTGGTCTTCATTACGTGAATTTCAGCGATCCAAATAGGGCTCGAACTCCTAAAATGTCGGCTTATGTTCTTAGGAATATTATTAAGACGAAAAAGATCGATACCACCTTTACGCCGCAAGGATTTAAAGCTTGTCCTCCATCGTAATTCGGGAATTAAAACTAGGTTTTAAATAAAGATTTTAAGTAGAAACAAGAGAATTTTGAGTAAGTGGCTGAAATTGTTTTGTATAGAGGATGTAATAAAGTTGTTTTTAGTACCAATAAAGATAAGTTACTTGCAACAAACATTCTTACAAAAGATCTTTATAATCATCTAAGATAATTAGATAAAATTCGGATAGCAAATTGTATAATTGTTGAATTATTTTGTTAGACATGGTATTTTTATACTATTGTACATTTACTGTACATATTTGCTGATCTATTGTTAGCAGTATGACATGTGACAGACAGCACTGTCAAATTTATATTTAAAGAAATCCAAGAAAGGTGCCATCATAGTCATTTACAGTATCTGTCAGATATCGGAAAACAATTTCGCTAAACAAAAAAATAATTATTTTCATGGTTTGATTGCTCTGAGGAACCATCATGGTGAACTAACGAAATCTAAACTTATACTTTTTACAAATGTGTTGCCACCTAACCGCTACGTCATCTGTCAAAAGCATACAAATTTTTTGATTGCCAACTAACAATTGTAGTTGTGGCATACATCCGAAAAACTGAAGAAAAATAGCCATTTCTTATAGTGTCCCAACTGGTGAGGTTAGTTCCAATAAATCTTTTCACTAAAGTTATAGTTTTTAAAAGTGTTGTTACTATCTTTAAAACTATAAAGAAATAGTATTTTTTTTAATTTGACAGCTATCAAAAGCAGTAACTATGTCGATTGCCAAACTGAAAGAAATCTATTTTTAATTTTAATCTGTAGAAATAACCCTTTCTATAGTTTGATAACTGCTTGAGTTGCAGTTATATTTTTGGAAATTAACCCTATCGTATAGTTAGCATTCAATTGACTACCATTTAAAACAATTTAACCCTCTAAGAAAATAGTTACAATTGTAATATTTCACGGGTTTGACAATTGCACATGCATTTATTTTCGTACGATTTCTACAACTATATCTACCAGTTCACAGGTGTCAAACTAAAATAGGTATTTTAGTAGATAGTAAGCTACAAAAACAAATAATAGCAATCAGATTTGTTAAAAAGTGTCTAACAGCTGTCAAATAAAAAAAATTAAGCTGTTTAATCCGTTTATTATCAACATATTTTTCTGAGAGCTACAAGACCACAAGAACAGATATTTTCTTGTACTTATTTATCTTTATCTGACATATTTACTACTTGAACAATTATGAATGTTAAAAGACATTTGTCTGCACCACCCGTTGTAAATATTAATACATTTTTAACAATTGTTCAGTAAGGTTAGATGACCAATATGTATAAGTTGTTTATATAAACGCTGCTAGCTTAAAACCAATAGAAAAGGTTAACATAGCTGTGACAGCTGTCAAGTTCAAAAAAAAAATCAGAAAAAGTAGCAGTAATGCGTTTGCTATGGAGATATTTCTCTGTAGTGGTACCGTTGAAATTTTTACAAATTATCTGTTTCATTATAAGCAAGTTTATTCTTGTGAACTTTATCGGCTACATTTTCTATTATAGCAATTACGAATGCCAAAAGACACTTGACAGCTGTCAAATTAGAATGATAATCATAATCATTTTTACAGTTTCGCCCAATATAACACATCTTTAAAAAATGTTTAGTAAGCTTGGATATCTAACATAAGGTGTCTATTACTATATAACAGCTGTCAAATTGATAGAGATTATCAATTGTTAGAATGTTGAATGAGCCCCCTGCCGTCTTGAAGAGCACGTCATCATGCAGTACTCTGTGATTTGCACATTCGATGATGTGGGCGTGGCGAATAATAGTTTATAGTGGCACGAGCCCCACACACACACGTATAGTAATAGTGCCGGTCAAAATGTCTGGAATATTGTGTCAACCGCGCCAACCAAGGTACAACATATAAATAAAATACTGGCACTTTACTTTTGGCTAGTAGTATAACGAGGTCATCGAGTTCGCTCCTCCTTCGTGCGCCGTGATGACTCACTGTTTCAGTTGAACTTTGCCACGCTGTACTTCTAATACCTAAGCACTAAGTCCTATCTTCTGTTTTATGATTTTAGGCATGCAACAGTCAAGGAAATCCAGGAAGAAGACACCGAGTTAGCCAATCCAATAACATCCGAGGACTACCAATTCGAGAACATCCCAAGAAGAAATGGAGCTGAAAAAAGTGGACTCTCTACAGAAGAAGGCCGACAAATTGATGGAAGAATAGTGTTAAGTAAAGGAGGAGACATTATCAATCACAATTAATTTGCTATCGCTAGAATACCGCCAAGAATCTGTATAGTTAAGAAGTTGATAAAGGAGTGAGTAGCTTCAAAACAGCTATTAAAAAGAAACGAATAAATATACATATTGTTCTAAGATTCTTCAATATTATCTCGTTATACACGACCTTCATCATCAATGATACAATCTCTTATAATTATTACATTTTAAGCTTTATTTACGTAAAATAGACTGTATTACATTACAAAAAGATTGATAACATCCCACCAGGGATATGACTTATTTCTAATTTAATTGGTCTAATAAAATAAATCCCTCGGTGAAATATTTTATTTCTCGTAGATTATAAATACGACTCTTTTATCACATTCATTGCAATATTCAATATGACAGCGATAAATTATCTTGCTGCAATATTTTCTTTCACGTAAGTACCTACCATTACAAGAAAAAAAAATAAATTATAAATTAACGTTTGCAGTTGTTTGGTTGGCGCCCAAAATTATCGTTTCTCATCAGATTTTAAATTTGGCGTTGCAACTTCCGCATATCAAGTAGAAGGTGCCTGGAATGTCAGCGGTAAGTATTCGCCGAAGACAAATTGATCAATTGAAAATTTCAATAATTTATTTAGGAAAGGGTGAAAACATTTGGGATTGGATTACCCACACATACCCCAATTATGTCTTAGATGGTAGTAATGCGGATGATACCTGCTTATCCTACTACAAAACGAAAGAAGATGTACAATTACTTAAAGATTTAGGTGTAAATTATTACCGTTTCTCCATATCCTGGTCTAGACTTCTCCCAACCGGTCATTCGTACAGCTTAAACGAGGATGGTGTCCGATATTACCTCGAGCTGATAGATGAGTTGCTTGACAATGGAATAAATCCTGTCGTCACCATGTTCCATTGGGATCTACCGTATCCCTTACACGAATTGGGAGGATGGCCAAATCCCCTTTTGGACGATTATTTCGTCCAATACGCTAAGAAATTGTTCCAGCTGTTCGGCGATAAAGTTAAGTATTGGATCACCTTTAATGAGCCATTCGTATTTTGCCATCATGGTTATGGATCAGGTGTGCTAGCTCCAGGTTACGTCCAAGACGGTATTGGTAGTTATTTGTGCGGTCATACAGTGCTCCTAGCGCATGCCAAAACGTTTAAGCTTTATAACGACGATTTTCGACGTGACCAACAAGGTCAAGTCGGTATCAGTTTGGATACCTTATGGTATGAACCAGCTTCAAATTCGCGGGAAGATCTGCAAGCAGCAACCAACAAAATCCAATCCGTGGTAAGCCACAATTACAATCTCCATTCTAAAATTAATAATAATCCTGTTTTAAGCTTGGTTGGTTTGCCCATCCAATTTTCTCCACAGCAGGAGATTATCCGTCTACAATGAGGGAAAGAATTGATAAATTGAGTCTTGAAGTAGAAGGCTACCGCAGATCAAGATTACCAAGATTTTCCACCGAAGAAATTGATCTTATTAAAGGCTCTTCAGATTTCTTCGGATTAAATCATTACAGAACGGAGATTTGCCAAACAGCTCCCGAATTTTTATACGAATCACCATCGTACTTAAAAGATAGTGATGCTTTCTGCTATAGCCCTCCCGATCCAAACGCTGCTTGGGGTTTGAGGAAATTGTTGAATTGGATCAAGACTGAGTATAATAATCCACCGGTGTTTATTAGTGAAAGTGGATTTGCTGATAATACTGGCACGCTAAATGATTGCGACAGAGTTGATTATTTTAATGTAAGTAATTATCTAATTAAAATTATGGAAAGAATTTACAAACTTTGAGATTGTTTCAGTCATATTTGGAGCAAGTTTTATTGGCCATAGAGGAAGACAACTGCCGAGTAATTTCTTACACAGCTTGGAGCTTACTGGACAATTTTGAATGGAGCTTGGGTTACCAGTAATTCTTCGATTAATTTAGAATATATTTTTGTATTTAATAACTGTCTTCTTTTAGGTCAAAATACGGACTCCACTATGTCGATTTTGATGATCCTGATAGACCGAGAATTCCGAAGAGGTCAGCAAAAGTGTACGCCAATATTATTCGTACAAAAGCAATTGATTCGAATTATATTCCGGATCGATTTGAGGCATGCGAAAGGTAATCTTATATAAACTTTAAACACTACACAATAAAAATTGATACGAATCTGGAGATTTCGCGACTAGGTTGATATTACGTCCAGGTCATCGATCAACGATCTATATTGCATTATTAGGATCAGTTGTATAGATGAATAGTCTCGATACCGTTAATAATGCGCACTTAACTTTTAATATTTTTATACTCCTGTTGAAATTCCCGTGAGTCATTACAAATAAGTGTAAATATGTATCTTAAGCATCGTCAAATCGTCACGCCACAGAACTAGTTTAGATCTAATCTTGTTTAAAAAGCTATATGAGATTATTGCGAGTTATACAGGCTGATTCATTTTTTATCCTCACCATTGCGATCTCGCTTACTATTGAAGATAGACGGTAGGTTTAAATTTGGCAAAGTTGCTAATTTTTGCGGTTATTATGATCCCAAAAAGAAAGTAGACTTAGAACAAATCACGTTCGATATTTTTCAAAAAAACTGAAAAATCTTATTTTTTTTATTTTGCTTGTAGCACTTTTATTTGGTTTTGCAGACAAAAACTAGAGACATACTCTCAAAGCCAATTTTGCTTCTCTATCTAATGGTGTACTTGAAATTTTTATACGACGTTTCGTTTTCTTTGGATCATCATCAACTTTGTTATTTCTTATGGCGCCATATTGGATTTTAACACAGCTAGAAAGATTTTCTTTTTCTGATTTCAACCATGTGTCATATGTTGAGAACAAAATTTGATATTGTGTGTTAATTGACAAAGAATCTAATTTGATATTAAATAGGGTAGGTAGCTATGAAATTTTGAACTGTCAATCGCTTAAAATTGAGTACCGCAAAAATGAAAATCGATGTTAAATAAGGTAGCCATGGAATTTTGAACTGAACTTGCATTAGCAACGGAAAAATGGTATGAGAAGAGAGGCAACGAGAAACAAGATATGTTATGTATTCTCTATTCTTTTAATTTATGCCTTCACATTCCCAACAGTTTGTACCAATTACCGGCGCCATCGCCTGGCAATGAGTTATTATTATGTCTGCGGTTGTAGACCAACTTAAGATGTTGCCTTTCAGCATTTGCCATGGAATCTGGGAAACTACAGAACACCAAATTCAGAAAGAACATACCGGAGTTCGAACCCAGTACTGGCGTACTGGAAAGCGAGCACACTAGCACCACGCTACTAGCCCATGAAATAGTACAGTCGATTCATCTGACCAGATGATTGTATTCAAAAAATCTTCGTAGTTTCCTAATTTTCCCGGTAACCAATTACAATATTCCATTTGTCTTAAGTTATCACCAGGTAGTAAACTATGACTAACATGGACTTTGTACGGTTTCAGCTTATTTTGACGCAATTCTCCACGATCCATAACTTCTGTCAGGATCTAGAAAAATGGTATCATATGTTTGTAGTCGTTTAGGATACAATTGTAAAAATGCATAATATTATCTCGTTTCTCTACGTTGGTGAACGCCATTTTTGAGTTACTAACACAACGATAATTGACAGTTCATAATTCCATGGCTATCTCATTTAATATCGATTTTCATTTACGCGATACTCAATTGTAAGTGATTGCAGTTCGAGATTTCAAATTTCAAAACAAATTCTTGATCAATTAACACACTACATCAAATTTTGTTTTCAACAAATGACACATGGTTGAAATCAGGCTCCCATAAGAAATAACAAAGTTGATCATGATCCGAAGAAAACGAAACGTCGTATAAAAATTTTAAATACGCCATTAGATAGAGGAGCAAAAGTGGTCTTGAGTATGTGTCTTTAGTTTTCCTCTGCAAGACCTAATAAAAGTGCTACAAGCAAAATAAGAAAATTAGATTTTTCAGTTTTTTTCAAATAACTCGAACGTCATTTGTTCTAAGTCTATTTTCTTTTTGGGATCAGAATAACCACAAAATTTAGCAACTTTGCCAAATTTAAACCTTCCGTATATCTTCAATAATAAGGGAGATCACAATGGTGAGGATCGAAAATGAATCAGCCTGTATATGTAGATCAAACCTTTAGGCCGGGATTCCATACACATATTTCTTAGTGAAGGAAATTGGAGGTAAAACCAGGTAGTTGAAATAAAACGCCTCCTTTCAAACCTTAGCCTAAGTCTTTTCCAGAAGTCGTAGAAAAAGAATTACAGTCTTTTAATGCAACTGATTCAAATCTTTGCACGTCCATTTTCCTCCTCAAAATACGTATTGTCTATAGTGATGTATCCCTATTGATTTTAGCCTTTTTATCTCTAGAAACTCAAGACATTTATCCCTCTCCAGCTGCTTTGCCTAAATGTTTTCTGACATTAGTAGTCTTGACTGTTCATAGGGGAAAGGCTGCCAACACATATTCTAAACCTATACATCATATCTTTAACACTCCTTAAAATTTCATGCTCTGATAATATTTTCTTATTTTTTCTCTAAAACTCAACTTCTTCAACATCTTGAGATTCAGATATTTACTTTTTTTGCAGCATGATAACCTCAACTTCTTGCTTATGTAAGAAATCTGCCAAAGGTGATGTGCTAGAGAGATGTTTCCTTGCATTAGTGTTGGTCTGAGAGGCTTACCAGTACAATTTTGGGCAAACTCTGGTAACGCGTTACCAATACCCATCCATAACTGTCACATTGTTGACATGGAATAATTTTACTCAGAACACCTTTCTCGTCACAACCAACCGTACTTTAAACCTATCAGTAATATCTTCACCATCTTTTACACTTCCATTGTATCCTCTGATGAAATTTTTTTGTTCAATTTTTTTTAAAAACTATCTTTTTCTTCGACACTTTGAGGCTCATTTTTTTATCGTTTTTGCTTTTCCTTTAATGATGAATCTTTGAAAAGTGCTGCCATTGACGTACGTCCTCTTGTGTTAGCAGCGTCTTTTTCTTATGAGAGGCAGAGTTCTTCGTAAAGCTCATCTGTTTAAGCTTCATGTGCTTTAGATATTGAATGAAATGGAGGTAATCCAATCCCTTCATGCTGACATAAGAAAATTTTTTCACAAGCAATACATAAGTCATCAACACAACATCTTTAGTAACTTAGATTTTCATTTTCATTATTTTTTGTGGAATTTTATATTTAGGAACTAGCTTCTCAACAAATTTATCCGTTATCTGCTAAAATCGCCTTACTGTGACATCTTCATGTATTAGTGGACTTACTGGTGCTCTGAGTGGCTGGCATTGTGGGTTGTCAATACAATTTGAGACAAAACCTAGTACTATCTTGCTAAAACAATTCTACTGTTTTAATGCAACTTTATCACAGGAACTGATCCAAATCCTCATCTATCCAACCTGTACAACACATCTGTATACTTCCATTTTCTTTTCCAAACGCATGTGCTTTGATTATTTTTGCCTTTTTTCTTTTTGGGGCTTCATCTTTAAAAATAACTTCTTTATAAATTCTGCATCATCAAATTTTGGATTTGGTGAGTTTTCTTTCTTGTATTATTACTCATACAATGTTGAGCAAAACCTGATAATAGGTTGTTTACATAATTCAACAAAATACATCGAGCCTGCAAAAATTTTGAGGGTCCAATTCCCACAGAAAATCCCTCTATAGTCTATTTCATGTGTACTGGCATAGTACTAGCAACCACCTTATGCACCAAATTCGTTCTTATAGTGTATCAAGTAGTGTTTTACCTCGACGCCCTCTTTGCTGTAGCTCTGAGGGGCTGGCAATATGATCTTAGAGAAAAAAAGAAAAAAAAATTATTGAAACTTTGAAAGAATAAAAATTTAACTTAATGTCCTCTCTAAAGAGTGCCAAGTACATACCTACATGAAAAGCTTCTACCTCTCAGGGGTAACTTCGTGTGCTTTCGCTAAATCTCTCACTCTCTCTGAGCAGCTGCAAGGTCAACCTCCTCAAATATGTGAAGGTCAGTCATACTGATAGGTACCCGTTTTAGAAAATTTAGAAATAACCTTGCTGCTATTAGCTCTATTGCTGCTATTAGCTCTCATTGTCAGCCATATTTCGACTTACAGGCTATAGAATGCACTATTTCTAAACAACACCCCATATGTCTGCTAAGAAGATCTATAATCTCTCTTTTGATTGTATACTTTGCATTAACCATCCAACCATATGAACCACGCTAGAGTCAGAAGGTTTTCACCTCTAGCGTGGTTCACACGTCGAGATACCGTGACCTTCTGATACCCCTTGGATACCCCTGAAGAAACCACTTACATTAATGTCCAAACGTCGAGTTTTTTATTGTATATCTAGTGCATTTTTGTAGTGTATAGAGGGTTTTCCACATAACGCGTTCGTTAGAAGTTTTCTGTGTTAACATCTCAGGGCAATTCTGAAAATTTGCAGAGCGTAGTGTTGCTACTTAGTGAGTTAAAATAAAATGTTTACACTTATGAATTACTTCCAGTTATACCGGAAATCATAACCAACTTTGATATTTCAAATCGAATATCATATTTTTTATTGCTTTTTTAGATTCCTTATGAGGTGTTATAACATTTTGTATTAAGGTTCCTTATGTCAAAAATTTACCGTTTTTGAATTATTTTGATTTTTGTGAAATGTTTTGCTTTTCCAAAGGACCTCTTAAAATCACATATCTAAGCCGTGGATGAACCGAATTCTTCATATTTCTGCTGGAGGCGGCGAAAGGTAGGGGAGACTATTTAATGTCTAAACAATTAATAAATCTCTTACAGGGTGTTCCGAATTTAATGATTATTTAAGTAATTTTCAAATAAGGAAAAATCGATTTTTTTTAATGGAACACCCTGTATGTGAATACACCATACCGTAGGTACACAGCTGTAGGTGTCCCTATGTCGATCTGTCATAGGTTTAGAGTTATTGGCAATTATTTTTTTAACTTGAACATTATTAGTAGTGAGCTTTGGAAAATAAATTCTAATAGTTTTGGAATTGGACAAATTAGGGCCCTGCAATATGCTGCAAATTATGTAAATAAGAAAATTTAGTATCTGTTATAGTTTAGCAAATATTTGCAAAAATTGAAAAATAAGATAAAAAAAATGCGTGACTCTTATTTTGAGGTACTCTTTCGATCTGTAAAGTTTCATCGAAATCGGAGGGGGACACCCGCCGGTGTTCCCTTGTTAGTATTATGTATTCATGTACATTTAAAAAAATCGATTTTTCCTTATTTTAAAATTACTTAAGTAATCATTAAATTCGGAACACCCTGTAAGAGATTTATTACTTGTTTAGACATTAAACAGTCTCTCCTACCTTTCGCCGCCTCCAACAGAAATATGAAACAATTCGGTTCATCCACGACTTAGGTATGTATGTGATTTTAAGGGGTCCTTTGAAAAAGCAAAAAACTTCACAAAAATCAAAGTACTTAATTCAAAAACGGTAAACTTTTGACATAAGAAACCTTAAGGGTACAAGAAAAAATAACTTGTTTATTACTGATTTTTTCATGTGCAATAGAATGTAAACAAATTTCTAGTATGTTACAAGGAATAAAATAAAAGTGTAAAACAAAAAATAATGACTATAGGATGACTTACGAGTTAAAAAAGTCAACATTTTATTTCAATCCTACCGCTATTGACAATGGTCCGATGGAAGTGAAATTTTAAATATTCATGTATAAGATATACGTCTAGGTCCTGTCATTGCTATTTAATCAAAAAAAATTATCTATGTAATAAAACCTTTTGAAAACAGCAGTAATGTTCGTTATGTTAATGTCACTTTCTGTGTGGCTTTCCAAACATGTTATTTCCATAAATAATTTCGTTAACGCAGAAAACGTTTAACGAACGTGGAAACCCCTGTATCTTTTACAGACCATGACACGGTCAACACCCGGAAGCCCTCATACTAGTGAATTATTATCAATATTTTGCGAAAAGAATGCAATTTTAAGACATAAAACGTCAATTTCAATGTTTGTGAATTGCATCTAATGGCCTCCTTCCACTTGACCGCAACGTTAAACACGTTCTTTGAAGCATTTCAGTAAATTTTTTAACATTTCTCTATAGATGCCATTGATGTCTTTGCAAATAACTTCTTTAAGCTTGAGATTCTGAATATAAAATCGATATTTTAACTGCCCTTATAGGAAAAAACAGGAATTGTAAGGTATGTCAGTAAAAAAAGCGACCAAACCAATATCATCATCACCTTCGCTAAGAAAAGTCTACACACTGCCTCTTATCTGCATGACTCAATTAATGACATACTAGAAGCTTGTATGAATGAAAATAAAATTTCCTGATCATTTTTTTTCTCACTATGATTGGACGATGCTTGATAGCTGATTCCTGGTCAAAATTTCCAAAAACTTCTGTACATATTTTTATTGGAACGACCCATCTTATTATACCTCAAATAAAACTTATTTTAGACATAAAATAGCACTCACAACAACTACTTAAAGTGACTTCCATTGGTGGCGGTGCAATAATATAGCTGATCTTAAATGTTTACTTTTTTGTGCCACTTTAGCGAATATACGTTCCCATCAAACTTTGAATTTGGCGTAGCAACAGCGGCTTATCAAATAGAAGGAGCATGGGATGTCGCAGGTAAATACATGTTCAAACTATTTTAACTGAATAACCTCTAAAACTTCCTCATTTTTCAAGGCAAAGGCGAAAACATCTGGGACTTTTTAACTCATAACAGGCGAGAATTAATTGTTGACGGAAGCAATGGAGATATAGCATGCGATTCTTACCACAAAACTGAAGAGGACGTCCAATTATTATCAGATTTACACGTTGACGTTTACCGCTTCTCCCTCTCATGGTCGAGACTACTTCCAGGAGGTCACGCTAATTTCACGAACCCAGACGGAATTCGTTACTACAACGAACTAATTAACGCATTAATATTGAAAGGAATCAAACCTATGATAACTTTATTCCATTGGGATCTTCCTCAGCCTCTTCAGGAGATCGGCGGTTGGCCCAATCCGTATATAGCTGATATTTTCGTCGATTACGCTGACATCGCTTTCAACTTATTCGGTGATCGGGTTAAAGATTGGATTACCTTCAACGAACCTTATCAAATCTGCGCCGAAGGTTATTCGACTGGTAGGTTGGCCCCAGCATATACTCAAGAGGGTATTGGTGGATATTTATGCGGCCACACTTTGCTACTAGCACATGCTAAAACTTACCACTTATATCAGAAGGATTATAAACCAACACAGAATGGTATTATTACGAAACTTTTTATTCAATTTAATTGTTTAATTATTTCGTGCAGGTAAGGTTGGCATTACAATTCACGGAGCTTGGGCTGAGCCAGCAACAGATTCCGCAGAAGATCGATTATCCGCTGATACTTACGTCCGCATGTATGTAAGTATATCCTCTAATTAGTCTTGGATTGTTCCAATTTCCAGACATATTCTAGTTTGGTTGGTTTGCCCACCCAATTCTATCCCAAACTGGAGACTACCCACAAATAATGAAGGACATGATCCGTGACAAGAGCGCCACACAAGGTTTCAGCAAAACTAGATTGCCCGAATTTACAAACGAAGAAATCGAAATGATTAAAGGCACAGCTGATTTCGTTGGATTAAATCATTACACGTCAACAGTTTGTTCGGGATCGGATGATCTCATAGACGCCAAGCCGTCCCATCAAAACGACCGAATCGGTACCTGCAGCCAACCACCCGAATGGGAAGGTGGGGCCTCATCGTGGTTGAAGGTTGCGCCTTGGGGATTTAGGAAAATTTTGAATTGGATAAAAGATGAATATGATAACCCGGAAGTTATAATTACTGAAAATGGTTACTCGGATACGGGTGATTTAGAAGATTGTGCCAGGATTCGATATTTCAACGTAAGTTGATTAGGTAAGGCAATCTAAATGTTTACTTTTGAATTGTGTAGGAATATCTAGGAGCTCTTCTAGAAGCAATCCACGAGGATAACTGCAATGTCGTCGGGTATATGGCTTGGAGTTTAATGGACAATTTCGAATGGATCCATGGATATACGTAATTACTTCTAAAATATAGAGAGAACATTAAAGTCTAACTCCTTTTGTTTCAGTGAACGTTTTGGGCTTTACCACGTAGATTTTAGTAATCCAGATAGGCCGAGAACAGCAAAAATGTCGTCGTATGTTTATAGAAATATCATCGATACTAGAAAAATAGACACCAGTTTCACAGTGGGACATTTTGGTACTTGCTAAAGATAAACGCAGAAAGAATAAGGTATGAGATTATTTATAACAGTTACATTATTGTTGGATATATTTGAAGCTAATAAAGATTTTAATTGAATAACGCGTTTTGTTTCGTAAAGATTTTAGGCTTGAGTTAACCAAAGCCTGTGTTTAATAAAACTAGCACCATATAGGCTTCGAATTCATGGGCATTGATCACTATCGGCATCAGACTAAGCTTGAATTCTCATATTTATCACCAGCTAACATTAATACAATAAAAGAGAGTTATAGAATTAAGTACACAAATGTATATCTGCTATTTATGACTTTGCAGCAATTTATTTGCTATATGGGTACGAATAAACAAGTACAGTAGGTGCTCGACAATCGGACGTTCAATAGTCGGACTTTTCCAGTAATCCGACGTTTTGAACGCTTTTCGTTTGGGAATGGTCAGCTCTATAATCGGACGGTTTTGTTGGGTGGCCGCTCGGTAATCGGACAAAAGGCAAGCAAGCACTCCACCACTCCTTTCCAAATTTATGCAAAAGATGATTTTAAAGCAAGTGATGGTTGGTTTATAAAATTTAAAGTGCGGTATGGTATTCGTCTGTTGACTGTGACGGGAGAAAAATTGTCTAGTGACGATGCAGCTGTAGATCCGTTTATTAAACGATTTCTAGAGCATGTAGATGAACTAGGTCTTACAGGTGACCAGGTCTATAATGCAGATGAAAGTGGATTGTTTTGGAAATTATTGTTACGAAAAAGTTATGTCCATCAAAATGAAGCAAGGGCACCTGGTTTCAAAGTTCCAAAAGACTGAGTAACCATTTTACCCTGCCCAAATGCCATTGGAACACACAAATTGAAACTTTTGGTTCTTGGTAAGGTTAAGAATCCGCGGCCATTTAAAAATGTAAACTTGCCTGTCACTTATAAATGTCAAAATAAGGCAAGAATGACAAAAGAAATCTTCCATGAATGGTTCCATACTGAGTTTGTACCCCAAGTACGCTGGTTTTTACAAAAAAGAAATTTATCTGAAAAGGCGCTACTCGTCCTTGATAATGCACCAAGACATGGACCAAATGACGTGATGGGCGCATTAAGACGCTTTTTCTGCCTGCAAACTGCACTCCACTGTTACAACCAATGGACCAGAACATAATTGAAATGGTGAAAAATAGGTACAAAAAAAAAGATTTTGCTTGAGGATGTTAGCCGTAATGATGACATCACTGCGACTTTGAAATCAATCAACTTGAAAGACACAGTTTTCTGGGCGCAGCAGCCTGGGATACTGTACCACAATCAGCAATAAGATCATCGTCGAAGAAGTTATGGCCTTCATTGGACTCAGCTGAAGAAGGATAAGATTCTTTTGATCCAGAAGATTTAATTCGATTAGGAAAGTGAGCTTCAACGAGTCAACATTAAAGATTGGTGTGACCAAAACACCGACTTTCAAGAGGCAATGACTGATGATGAAATTATAGCAGAGCTAGATTCATCAAATCGAGATGTAAGTGAAGACTCATTCGAGGTGTTACCGAAGACAACTGTAAAAACTGAAGATGCGCTCTCTGCCATCGAAACCTGTATCAAATGTGGAGAAGAAAACTCTGCAGCAACCGGCAGTTTAACTGCATTACAAAAGCTAAAGAGTGATGTACTTTTGAAAATGTATAAAAGGAAGAAAGAATCTATAATAGATAAGTTTTTTCATTTACAGTAAAATTAAAACATTTGAGAACAGTACATGCAAATAATACATACATATGTATTATTATTTTACTTAACTTTAAAAGTATGTATAGTTTTTCAATAAATGTACCCTACTTTATATTAAAATCTATATGTAGTCTAATCAAATTGTGTGTTTTTAAATGTCAAACTGATATTTTGGATTACTTCCAATAGTCGGACACTCCCAGTAATCAGACAACTTAATGGTCTAGGCAATGTCCAATTACCGAGCGCCTACTGTACTACGTTTTGCAGTTGAGGAAGGTTCACCCATGAGGTCCTTTTCGGTACCTATCTTAAATTTTCCATCTTGTAGTTTATTAAAAATTTGCGCTTTTTCTAAACGTATAAACAAAATTTAAACGTTTTATTGTTTAATATACAGGGTGCCTATTTAAGACTCCGCTCTTTAATTGTACCTATATCGTTGAATCAATAGAAATTTTGATTGACAGGGTGTCCCAAAAAAGCGTACTACGTAATTATCACTTTTTTTAAATTGAATGACTTACTTTATTCTATTGAACTAAGTGTACTTTCAGATGCTTCGTTCACATCTAAAATAATTTTATTTTAAAATGCGACGTTGCCAGGTTATTGAATTTTTTTATATTTTTTTGCCGAAATCACTACTTTAGTTAAACTTTAATTTCCGCATCATTTTTCGCCTCCGTTTGCTTGATCCAATTTTTCTATTCTAGGTCCCATCACAAACAGCAAGATTATTTACTAGCGTGTAGTAACTCGATGTTTACTTAGCGAACGTCAGAGTTCAACAACAAATCAAACACACATTTTCTTTTGTGACACTTCAATTGCAATTGAAAAAAAATAGTCATAGGTAACCCTTTCGATACAAACTACTAGATAGAGGGCATTCCATTTAAGAAAATGGCATAAAATAGAATTGAAGATACTGATATTCAAATAATATTTTTGGACACCCTGTATAATAAACACTCACACAACAACATTCCACGCTTATAAGATAAAATGATGCCAGTTTAGTGATTTTGGCAAAAAAATTCAATAACTTGGCAACGTCGCATTTTAAAGCAAAATTATTTTAGGTGTGAACGAAGCATCTGAAAGTACACTCAGTTCAATAGAAATAAATAGGTCATTCAATTTTTAAAAAATGATAATTACGTGGCACTCTTTTTTTGAACATCCTGTATAGGTCGAATCAATTTTAAAATGTGCACCTATCATCCTCATTAACATGCCGTCAATCAAAATTTCTATTGATTTAACGATGTAGCTACAATCAAAGATCGGAGTCTTAATTGGACACCCTGTATATCTTTGCTGACCTAATCTAGAACATAAAGCCCTAAAGTGGTAGTCACAAAAACTATAATAAAAATGATACACAACTGAACTAGAAAAGCAAAGGTTCCCTACTGGACATTCACTTCCATCCATTTTCTGTATGAACGCAAAAAACTTGAACTGAAAGCATAAGAATATTTTTGATAATAAAAAGATTGAAGATGTTCAAGAAAAGATTGTCGCACAAGAAAACTAAATAATAATACCAGCAATTCATTACTTCATTGCTGTAAGTTGTAGATTATGCTTTGCGTACAATAAATGCAACTCAATCAGCAGATTTATATAAGTCATTTATATCTTCTACTACTCACACACTTAGCATGTCAAACATACCTTCCCAAGATAGTAATTTAACAATATCTACCGTTACTGATCTCCAAAAATAAAACCTAAACGTATAATAATGCTGCAAGAGCTTGCATCGGCATCGGCTTGATGCATTTCTGAACAAATTTTCGAGAGGTTCAGAATGCGCTAAAGCGTAAAAAATCATTGTTTTGATTCGTTCAGAAACCACATGGAATAAGAGTAGTGGATCTAAAGAGATAACCTTTTTGGAATTGACCAAAGTGGTTATGTTGGTGTTAGTATTTGACAAATAGTACAGTAGAACTCCAATTATCCGAATCAATTGGGACCGGATCCCATTCGGATAATTGGATTGTTTCTGAAAAGAGAGTAGGTACATAAGAAATAGAGTGAGCCCCATTCAGTTCAACGTAGGATCGAGGCAGGCGAAGGCTGCACTAGTTAATACTCCCGTTTCTGCTTCAACTTGGACTTCAAGTTCATCTTCTTCCTCGACACCTCCTTCTATCATACTTTCAATAGGTTCATCATCACTTAGAATTTGAAACCCAGGGTCTGACAAATCACATACCATCCACTCCTCTGCATCTTCAGTACTAACGTCTGAACATTCTGGAATTTTCAAACGAATGTTTCTTAATGTCTTATGTCCTTAAATGACAAGTCATCTCCATCTTCTCCTGTCTATTCCCTTTCCTTTTCTTGGGTTTCTTTTTCCTCATTCTCCTTTTCAACTTATTTCACGCACGTCTGAATGTGACTGCCTTAAACAAGCTGCAAGCTTCTGCTAACATTTAAGCAATTTTTGCGATTAACCAACACACCTTCTTCATCTTCGTCCTCTACCGAAAGTTTCGTTAAAACTTGCCTTCTGTAATGGCGTTTCATGGTTTCGCTACAGACTGGTCCATTGGTGACAACGAGCTTGTGATGTTTGCCAGTAAAAAGATTTGCTGTTGTAAACTGGCCATTCTCTCTCCTCAAAAATTCTTCGGTGAGATGAGTTGGTGCATTATCAACAATTACACGCACTGTTCCGCCTTCTTTTCCAAGAGATTTTTGGTGCTGTTTCACTTGAGGGGTAGAAATTTCGTCGTACCACCCGGTAAGCATGCAATCAACTAAGCCTTGGGTTAGTTTTTATAAAAAAGGGAAGTTTTTCACATTTTTAAATGCTCTTGGGCTTTTTGACTTCTCTATCAACAAAAAGAGTACTTTTTGGTTCCTTGCAGAGTTAACACAGTTAAGCACCGTAGCACGGTCTTTACTAGCTTTATGTTCTGGATCACTACACCCCCTTTTAGAAGCTAAAGTGATTTTAGGCAAAGCAAAATGAGGCCGCTTTCATCGCCGTTACATTTTTCAATAAAACTTTCTGCAGCGTTGAAGTTTGCTGATAACTTCTCCCTTTTATTGGAATTACTTAAATCTAATTCACGGACATTGTGACTGAACTTGAAATTTCTTAACCAGCAGTTACTTGCTTTAAAGCATGTACAATAAAGTTTCTGAGCTAT
>SMLS01057913.1:0-14061 GCA_004785975.1 Popillia japonica
TGATCGAAATTTGGTGTTGCCATTTAAAAAATGTTCAATGACGTTATATCTTGAATGACGATTACATCACAAATATGTGTCGTATGTCGAAACGTGCCTTTGTTTAAAACAAAATTGACGTGTAAGGTTTTTTCGAAACACTTTCAATTTCAGAAATAGTTAATTTATTCGTTTCTATTTGAAAGCACTGTATAATTCTTATAACAAATATCTATATTTCTTATTATCAAACTTGCCAAACAAATAGGGAGAGGGGGAGAACTAACTGAACGTGTAGTACTTCTAACCTTCAATAAACTTAAATCACTAGATGTAAATTATTTTGTAATAAGATAAAAAGTGTAGCGCAAACTGATTCATAAAATTAACGCTTGGGTTATTTTTCGTTTATTTTGTTCAATTCGGTATATAAATGTGTGCATAAACAAAATATTTTTTTTATTTCTTTTTGCGTTGCAAATGCGCATTGCGTAATTGGTTGAGTTTTGTAGAGATATTATTGATATACATTTTAAGCAAAGTGTGTCAGGGTAGGCAATTTTGCTCATCGACCATTACTTTTACCGTTTAGGCCAAAATGTTGCTTTGCCAGAAAACCTATACTGACGATCTCTATCTAGCAGCAAGTGGACATTCTGCATGAAAATGCAAACTGTCCTGCACGCTCTAGTAAGAATTTAATTGTTTTTGTTTATTTAACACCTGCCTATGTTTACGAAATTTGCTTCTGAATAGGCTCATTGTTCTTCCAATAATGAGGAAAAATTGTACTTATTTTATAACATTTATTCTCCTAATCTAAACTTATTTAATCGGAAACATATCCATGACGATTATTATGCAATTATAGGGCATATTCCATGCATCTCATCATAATTCTGTTTTATTTAAAGCAACTCATTATTTACCTTATTATATCCCGGTACAAATTATAATTGCACAAATTATACCTGCAAGAAATGCTTGTAATTGCCTATGATGACACGACATTATTTTCTGAGTTAGTACACTTTCTATTTCCGATGTACATGTATTATAACTTAATATCAAAGGTTATTAAAGTTACTCCATTCAAAAAATTATTAAAGTTAAAGAGCGTTAGCAGAAAATGTTAAATGTTAATTATATTTAAGAAGATAATTATTGAAAGGTATGGTAATATCAGGTTTTAAATGCATATGGGAGCAAATATGTTAAACGAGTTTCAAGAATTAATATAAGATGATACTATTGGATGATGTAATAAAATGCAAATTCTAATTTTTGGTTTTTTTAGCAGTTTAGTATTTATCGTTTGATCTATAGGTTATATGTCAAGATTATTTTGGAATTTGTTTTGTTTTTGGTAAAGCTCCTTCCATTGCATATATACATATACATATGTATCCTCAACTGAATATTTGATTTTTAAATTGGATAAACCTTCCTAATTTTAATGTCAAGTGATTTTGATTTACAGATTTTTTGAGTTTTGTTTAAATTAATTGCTACTCATAAAATCGGTAAGAATTTGACATTTTCTGATATTAATCCTAAGAAATGGAGTTGGAAACAAGCAGAATAAAAAAATTATTTAAATAAAAAATCTTTGGTCAAAGCTAGATTTAACTGAAGCTTGGGCTTCTTCTTTTGTCAGAATTTCGCTGTTTTCAACTGTATGATTGCTTATTTAAGTGGAAGCATCAATTAATCTTGTCAAACAGAAAATATCTTTTTATACTTACATGATCTGTTTAATTATGGACTAAAATGATAATTATTGTAATGGCAAGCATGATCACGGCCTATTATTATTAGGCACAACCATTTATTTATATATTTTGTTATGTTTTTTTTTCTATTTTCCGTAGGGAGTAAATCACTGAAGTAGACCTATTGCCTTTTCACGAAGTTTTATTCCGTTCGATCTGGTAATACCAATATAATAAATTCCCGAAATTGGTCAAACTTTTTTTAGTAGCATGTTGCCCTGGTGACAGCTTGGCTGCCAAATACGATCTAATCCAACTCAAGGACAGCAGATGGAATAGGAAACTAGAAGCAAATTTTTGCTCCGATTTGCGGACGTAAGCATTTGCCAACTCATTACTGGCTAAAGATATTTGTTTGACTGCAACTAGCATCCTTAGAATACCACGTTCCTGTATGTTCTACAGACCATAATGGTGGTATTAACAAAGAAGCTCTGTGCGGGATAGCCTGGCAACAGCAGGACAATCCTAGGACGGCAGTATACAGTTCTGTGGACGGTATTTAGAATGATTACCAAGTCTGTTTAAGTACCAAGGTTCATTGACACTTCAAATGTTTTGTATCATGACGCCATTGCATCAACTTATAGTTATGTATTCTTTCAAGACTGCTGTGTTGAGAGAATATACATATATTCTAATTAAGCAGAAAAGCAAAAGGGGAACCATAAAACGAAGGAACAAGGACAACCATAAATAAATTAGAGATACCTCAAATAACAGATGATAGAAGATTCGAACAATATACGTAAATATATAAATATTGCAAATACTTGATTAAATATAGTGCACATCAACATATGGTCGAAGCATGTGCATAAAATCTTAACACATCATAAATGCAAACCTTATTATTATAGATGAGAGATTATAGATGAGAGAAGGGGATCAACTTTATGAAGAGGGATTATAAACTAATAATTTAAGAGAATATTCTGCTATAGTTGCCGTAAACTGCATAAATTCAAGATATGACCACCACAGCGAATGACGTAACTCTCCAATTTTTGTTCTTATTACTATTATGTTCCACTGTGCTGCCGTATGTCAACCGCCCACAATCACACGTATTAAATATAGGAAAGTTATTTTCAAAGCGCTCATAATAAAATATCAATCAAATGAACAACGACTAGATTTTTTCTACATGCGGGTTGATAATTACATAAAATTACTAAAAGACATACTTACAAATATTTGTATCCATTTACTCCAAAATCAGTTAAAAATCTTCCTATCGTTGCGACCTGTGGCCTTGAGAAGGCTGCGGAGATAACGAAGGTGAACAGGAGCAACTGCAAGAAATTTTTCATTAATTTCAGCTTACTCAAAATACTACAGGATCTTTCCACAACTATTAAAGTAATCACACATGTCAATAACTGTTTATAAAACCGGTTCAGAATGTCACATTTCCACCAAACGGCGATTGTCTAACATGATGCTAATTACTTGATGAGGAAGCTTCTAAGCTGGCACACGACCTTGACCTATTCTGTTTTATTTCTATTAATATTATATAATAATATCGAACTTTTACCTCCACACAAGACGATTAACATAAAAAGATGTTCGAATATTTAATTCAATTAGAGACCGATATAAAGAGTAAACCCACGCACACTATGATTATCTGATGATTGCAGAAAAGGAAATCGTGTTTCTTACGAAATGTCAGTAGTCATTAGAGTAATGTCGAAGAAGAAGTTTTAACATCACACGGGATACTTTGCTGCTCTTATTGCTTACTATTAGTATTACTGTTATTCACCTTATACATATTAAGTTGAGACAAAGCTTACCGTTTTCATCTTGGCGAAAATATTTATTATGACTAACTGAGGGATTTTGATAGACGGGTTTATATATACATTCGGATCCCCACATCGTTTCTTCATGTGGACCTCGTTTAAATACCAAGTAGGAAAATACTTTTTTCTAGAATTAGATGTGGAGGCATCTTATGAATACCTTCTAAAAACACAACGTGTAATACAAATAACGGAGGTTGACATTCATTTTTTTTAGATGTTTAGCATACCCTGTCTTTAGTGATGATAACTGCTTAATTAATAATCATTTATATGAGAATAGTACTAGTATACTAGTACTAGTATTACTGTTCGAACTTATACTAAGCTTCTTTAATATTTATGGATAAATAGCGAGATTTGGCGATTTTTTTATTAATTCACATACTTATGTAACTCTAAGTAATTGCACTTATGGGAATCAGACTAAAAATTTGTTCACATTCTTATTACATTACATACCATAAAAGATTTTCGTCTTTGTTATAATACCGTGTTATGATTATGATACAGTCATTGTACTGGCTAATTTATATGGGGTTCTAACATTACCAACTTTTCTTCCATATTTGTACATAGTATTCCGTTACATTTCACTTACTTTTAATTTCCCATCCCAACAAGTATTTTACTTCGCTCATCTCCTCCTATTGTCAAATTTTTGTTGTAAGTGTTTAATAGTTTCTTTAGCAAAATTTTCTGATTTTGTTGCCACCAATATATTATCAACATACAAACATAATACACATTAAATAATCATTAGTGTTTTGGTCTCTAAGAATAAATATACGTTTAGTAATTCTGTCTTTATTGTAGCATACCATGTCCGAGTACTTCGTTTAAGTCCGTACAATGCCTTTTCTAATTTACACAATTTATTCACTCTGTCTTCATGTATACCATCTGGTATCTCCATATACACTTCTTCTTCTAGTACTCCGTTTAAATAATTAGTCACATCATACTGGTACAGTTCTAAGTCTTTTTCTATGGCTAGTGCCAGTATGGTACGTAGTGCGTTCAATCTTATAACTGGAGAAAATACTTCATCATAGTCCTCCATTTTGGTTTGGTTAAACCCTAGCGCTACCAACCTTGCCTTGTATTTGTTAATGGTACAATGGTCAAGTTTTGTTCTTCTCATGTGCGTCTATTTCCGCATTAATAGCAGTCATCCACTGGTTTTTGTCTTTTCTTGGAATTGCTTCTCGCGTCTTTCAGGTTCTTGGTAGGTCACAAAATTAACTCTATGTTCTTTCTTCGCTTGTATTCTTTCTGATCTTCGGCACTGGTAATCTTGGTTCACTCCGATACCTCCTTTTGGTTGGTATGTTGAGTCGGTTTCGCTGGTGTCCTTTGCTCCATCATCTAACTCTGATTCTGGTGAAATGTCCTCAGCCTCATTAAAAGATTCTTGTCTAATTGATTCAGTTTCGTCATTTCCTGTTTCTTCATTTTCGATTTCCTTATTTCCTACTTCTTCACCTTCAACATCATTTATTGACTCGTCACGTTCGATATTTTCAATTTCTTCGTTTCTTGCTTCATGGTGTTCAATGTCTTCATTTCTTTGTTCGACATATTCAATTTCTACACTTCTTGTTTCTCTGTGTTGAATCTCTTTGTTTCTTTGTTCTTTATCTTCAATTTTTTCATTTCTTGTTTCTGGAATTTCAATTGTCGGTACATATTCAAATTGCTAGAATAATTTATTTTCTTGAAATCTCGGTAGTATATCTGCTCCTCTTGTTTCCGCATCGATTTTTGCATCTCTGACTACTAAAACTGTACTCTTTCTTTGCAATACAATCTGTAATGTTTGGTTAAGTGATCATATCCAAGAAGAATTGCTTTCATTGTTGTAGCATCCAGCTTCTTTTGATCATGCTTTATTAGGTAATACGCCAATGACCCAAATATTTTTAAGTGTCATACGTCAGGTTTCTTATCTGAATATTTTTCTTCAGGTGTAGGTACTATTTAGCTTATTCATAAAAGTCCGGTTTTTTAAATATGCAGCATAATATGCGGCTTCTGCCCAAAATCTTAATGGTAAACCAGAATCTTGCAATATGCATCTTACCATTTGTATAATTGTACGATTTGTTTTTTCTGCAACTCGATGCAACTCTTGTGGTGTATAAGCTGTTGTTTTTTCATGGATTATCCCTAGTTCTTTAAGGTAATTTTGAAATATATTATTTGTAAATTATCCACCTTCTTATTCTTTTCATTTTTTTATTAGTTTGTTTTTCAATATCTGCTTTAAAAATTTTTAATTTTTCGAATACTCTATTTTTTCTTTTCAAAAAATAAATGTGCTTTCTTGCATCGGTCCACACAAGTCCATATGTATTAATTGTAATTTATCACTTGATTTTATATTTTCATATATTTTAAAGGGTTGTACTGTTAATTTCCCTTGCATACATTCGGCACACGTAGGAATGGTATTACCATTGAATATTAATCCTTCTACTATATCATTTGATTTCAGTTTGTTTAGTGTATTTATATTCTGATGTGCAAAACGTTTATGCCAAGTCTCAGCATTTTCTTGTACTTTATTTAATTTTTCTGTACCATTGCATGAAAATAAATCTGATTCCTATAAATTATTAACTGTCTTTCCAGTGATCATTAATGCATTGTCATTTCCTATTATTTTACATTTCTGATCTTTAAATACTATTTCAGAACCTTTATTTTCAAGTGTGCTTACTGACAGTAAATTTTCGGTGATTTGGGGCACATATAATACATTTCAAATATTTAGAAATTCGTACTTACATACAGTCATCATTTGTAACTTGAACTCTGATCGTTCCTTTCCTTTTATCTTTATGTTGTTTCCATCTGGTAACATATCTTCTGTGTCACAATTGCTGTATGATTTGAAAAGTGTTCGGTCCCAAGTTATTTGGCTTGTAGCTCCTGAATCAATATACCAAATTTTGTGATTCGGTGTATCATCCTTTATCCTGAATGCATTTTCATAATCTCTGTTTTCTTCTGTTTTATTTACCCGCTCATTTCCTTCTTCATTCGTAGATTTGTTGTCTTAGACAGATGCACTCTCCTTTCTAGATTGTTTCTTCCAGTTTTCATTCTTTTTGTCTGGATTTTTGTCAGCTCTGTGGTAACAGTCATGTGCATAGTGTCCTTGTTTGTTATATACCCAACACGTAACACTTGTGTTTCGTTTGCCCCAAGCTTCCCATTTTTCTGTACCTCTTTTGGAATTACATGCCACTTCTAATTGGTTCCTAATTTCCATCAAGTTCAGTCCTTCTTGTGCTTTTAATCCTGTTCGTAAATCCTCTATGGTGATCTTCTTTAATCCAGTCACTTTCATTTGAACTCGGATAGTATTGTATTCCTTCGGTAAGCCATTTAATAAGAGACCAATGCATTTTTCATTCTTTACATGTGATACACATTGTTTTAACTGGTCTTTTATGTATTGTGCTCTTGCTAAAAACTGATCTAAACTTTTATTACTTCCTTTTTTAATAGCACTTAATTGTAATCGCGGTTAAATTCTTCGTGATGACACTCTGCCTTCATGTATTTCTTTAAGCTTGAACCATATGTCCTTAGCTTCATCTAAATTTATTACTTGTTGAGCTTGGCTAGATTCCAATGTTGATAAAATGATTAATGCTGCAACAGCACTTTTCTCTCCATATTTTTCAATTTCGTCTTTTATCCTTCCCTCCTCTGCTTCCTGTGTATTTTCTTCTATTTTGGGTTTTTCCGATTCTTTCACATACCAGACCTTCTTTGCTTTTTAGGAGTTTTAATTGGTGTTTCCATAGCTGATAATTGTTGTTATTTAATTTTATAGTTGAGAACGCCATTGATGTAACCTCCATGTTTTTTCTTTTTATACGAGATGCAAGTATTAGTTCCCACTTTTACATTCACGTAAAGTACTCATTTACTCGACAAACACGGAACCTGGGCCCATAACCTGTTGTTTTTTATGATATTCTTGTATCTACTAAAACACCACTTAAAATATAATATTCGTTTAATAGAATGAAATAATAATTTAAAATATATCCCTTACTTTATAATAACCTTGTACATTTTTTGACGACGACATTTTATCGCCTACTTCTTTAAACTATACAGGGTGTCAAATGAATAGTGTCGAAAAATTAGACAGCATAAAACTGATATCACAAAAAAAGTAAATCCAAAAAAATTACGACCATATATTAAAACAATTTTTGCTTTAATAATTACGAAATTTTGTTAAAAAAAATGTTGTTAAATCCGGGTCTGACACGTCTATATAAGAAAAGCAGTGATCAAGTTGAATGATATTGATCTGTCAATAAACGTGCAAATAAATGCTTAGTGTATTCCGCAATTTTGCTACGCTCTCAATAATTGTACATATCGTTGGCTTAATAAGAAAATTGCCTAACTCCATTTCATGAAATTTTACAGGAGAGCTAAAAAACGTTTAATTTTGTGGATTTCTCTTACCTATGTGTGTGTTATCTTGTTCAGATACTTATTTTGACACAGTGTTTAGAAGTCTATAAATAAATTAAAAAAAAATTGTTGAAAAAAATAATGGAGTTAGGCATATTTCCACATAACTTTTAGATTTCTGTGGCAGTTAGGCAAATTGTTAACTTACCTGATGAAAAGTTTAACTAATAATAAAAACTTATTTGTTTTATAATTTATCGCAATAGGTACAAGTATTGTATGTATTTATAGTAATATACAGGGGGTATTTGAAATAAAAGTAAATATTGAGAATGGTAAGATGCAATTATGGCTCACATAATCTTAATATAATGCCGATTTAGGCAGTTTTCTGGCGCTTTTTTACTGACGTAAGTTAGGCAGATTTCTGTTTCGTCATTTATGAGCGTACACAATATATTTTGATATAGGAAGTTTTCTGAATCGATAGCCACTCATATTAGGATACAGATGGCCCTAAAATCCTAATTTTACTAAAAGTGGAGTTAGGCAATTTTCTTATTAAGCCGACGATATGGACTTGTCATAAATGTTCTATTTATAAAAAGGTGCTCCATCTATCTATTATTGATTTTCTCATTTCCATGAGTTTTATTGTCGTGGGAATTTGGTGTTTTTGTTCTTTTCATTACAAATTACAATATTATTCAATTCAATATTACCACTATTATTACCTAATGATCCGGTAATTAATAATTTATTTGAGATCCCGTTCGCAATTTGTAATTTTCCTTTCTATTTGGTGAGAAACAGAACAAAATTTTAGAGCAGTAGATGTTCGAAATGACCACCATGAGCTCGGAGGCACACTTCTGTACAACGGCAAAAATTATCACGTACAGCTTGAAAGCTAGCATCTCCTGACGGATAAGCCGCTGTGACAACACGGTTTCAAAGAATCCCGGCGTGTAAAATTTCTTCTCGGCGATCATAAACGAGGTGTTTCATGTATCCCCACAGGAAAAAGTCCAACGGATTCAAATCGGGACTTCGTGCTGGTCATGGTTCCTCCTCGTCCTATCCAATGCGTAAATGCCTGATTTAAATGTTCCTGCACAGGTCGAGCAACGTGTGGAGGTGCCCCATCGTGCATGAACCACATTTGTTGTCGTACCTCTAGTGGTATATCGTCCAAGTAATCAGGCATTCACCAACCATTCACAAAAGGCAACCCGTCAAGGAAATCATTTGCTGATAGACGTTGCACTTTCTGTATGTGATACGGGTGCCGTAAATTACTGCGTAAAAGTTTGTGCACAGTACCATGGGAAATATTTAATTGTCTTGTGGCAGTTCTCGTACTTATCCCTGGATTCATTTCTACGAGATTGAGAAGGTTGTCTTCCGTTCGTTGCCTTCGACGTGATCTTTGTGGTGCAAGACGTTAATAGCGCGGCATTACTGTATCCGTATCCCGCACCCGTTGTAGAACTCGTAATATAGTATTAGCGCAGGGATGCCTACAATGAGGAAATCGTTCTTGGTACAGACGGTCCGATGCTCCAAGATTTTGTCCAAGATTTTTGTTTCTCCGTACATTAAAATCATGTCCAGGTAATGTATGCATACGCCAACGAATGCCTGTGAATGACTGAACCTTCTGCCTGTGTTGCTCATGTATTTATGCGTTATTTTCTCGTTACTGCGTGGACATAAAGTATTCATTTTTTGGAATTTAGGTTTCCATGCCATCAGCTTTAACCTCTTTTATTTTCATAGACTATTCAGTAGACATCCTGTATGTCTTATTTGGTCTTAATATTGCCACCATGTATTCTTAATAATCTATGAATTTAAAATTCGTGTTTTCAAGTCAAGTAACTGAACTTAAAGCTAGAAAACTCTCTCCAAAAATTTTAGTAAAACTACAAGTTAAAAGGTAAAAATGAATTATAAAAATACCGTTCATGTGAAAATTCCTGTGTTTTGTCATATTTGTAATTTGTAATTTTAGATTAAACCATTTCTTAATCTATTGTGGTTAGCGTACTGCTTACGAATCATATCTAATTTCTCTGGATAATCTCATGATGGTTATAACATTGTAATTTAGTAAATAATGTTAAGATATAAAATAAAATGTCAAGGGTATATCTGTAATTTATTTAATTCTGTGACGTACCATCAATAATGACAGTAAAATCTAAGCTTTATCTATATAAGATTATCTAAATATTTTAGCGTTCATAAGAGGAATATTTCATTTTTTTTGCAACAAAAACTAATTAACGCTAAATTAGAAACAACAAGTGAAATTGTACCATAATCATTGAACTGTGGTAAATTATAAACATTTATTGGGATTCGTGTTGTAGGTGCTGTGTAGTGTTCAGCTACCAGCAAATACATAAAGATATAATAAGCTACATTTAAAGAGTTCATCTTCAACATTTTGCATTCATTATTTCACATTATGTCATCAATATTTATGACTTTGATTTATACATATATCTGTGTATGATATTTAATAAAAAATACTTCTTAGAACAAGGTAAGTCTTGTAGTCAGATAAGTGTGCATTTTACAATATAAATACACTGTAACGTGTTAAAATTACTGAAATGTTTAATAATTATCATTCTCAATTAATGTTACTCTTGTGATTGAAGGAAAAAAAAAATAATCAATTGCTTATTTCTCCAATACCTATGTACATACATCATTATAGATCTTCTCAGCATTCTTGGTCATGATATATCGGTGATATCAATAAAGATTAGTCCTTGGTGTTGGTAAGCTAAACGTAGACGCGTTACGAGCGGCTATACGAGGGGCACTAAATGATACACATGACAGTAAATAGCTACAGTCAATCCCGTTGCTTAGCAATTTGTGCACAAATTTTTGCACCATGAAAATTACGTCGGTATCTCAACGACTGCATTTGATGAACTTGAAGAGGATCATTGTAAGATGTAGTCCAAGGTGGATAAACTCCAACTATCTTCAAAGAAAGGAACTTTAGAAAAGGACGTTAAACACGTTCTAATGGCCGTTGTTGCGAGGCATAGAAAGGAAACCAAATAATGGATGCATATTCTAACTTTGACAAGACAAATGCAAAGTATAAGGATTTGAGAAGTAAAATACTATTAAAATACTTACCTAACATTTGTTAGGCAGACTAGCAAACCTTTTCAATGTGCAAATTAAATGACAATGTTGGGTCAAAAAAGATGCCCAGATCTGTAATATTAGTAACCTTAGTGAGTGACTGACCATAAATACATATGATAAGTAGATTATTGTAGATTAGTTTTCGGACTAAAGAATAAAAAAAATGACATTTATCAGTGTTCAGTACTAAATATCAGCTTTCCACCAATCAACTACCTATTTCATCTATATTTCATTGAAGGCTGTTAACATCCCCCTGACTAGAAATGTTGGGAAATATTTTAATATCATCGGCGTAGGCAGGAACTGACCACGACAGTGACATCAATACGTCATTTATGAATAGAATAAACAATACAGGACCGAGATTAGACCCCTCTGGAACACCGCTAGAGGTTATGAATTCAGAGGTGGTGAAACCATTGTAAAATACATAATTAGTTCTACTTGTTAGGATTTAATTAACTTACATAAATTGTGTGCGACCACGCATCTCTCGGATCAAAAAACTGAGCACTATATCATCTCCAGCAGCACACTTGTCTGGAAATGATGCCATAATATCCATCAATGTATCTTCGATTGTCGGCAGAATGGCGAATGGTGGTAGTTGACATAGACTATTAGGAAGCACAAGCTGTTCATGCCTAATGTAAGATTCCGAAAATAAAGTAGCAAATGCATTTACAATATTTTGCGGATTTCTTGCAATAACATGACCGACTAGAAGTTTGCTAGGTACCCGTGTAGTTCCTTTTCTATTTTGAACATATCCCCACACCCGTTTTGGATCAACCTTGATAGCGTTCTCCATTTCAGAAAGATAAGACCTGTAGATGATAGATATCTGAGCCTTCGTCAGAGCTCGAAGTTTGCTGAACTTTTGGTAATTAGAAGTCTTATTTGTGCGTTTATATTTCTTCCTATGTAGTTCTTTTGTCTTAAGATTGCGTCGAGTTTCAGAAGATAACCATGACGGATAACATGAGCTTTAAACGTGCATATTTCGGAACAGAAGCATCAAAAGTTTTGTATAGCATAGTATAAAATTTATCAACAACAGTGTTAACATCATTGGAACTCTCCAAGAAGGTCTAATCAATATGAAGCAAATCGTTATATAATTTACAAAGGCTAGCTTTGCGATAATTATAATAGACCTTGTTGTAGGAAATTGAAGATGTCTTGGTGTGGTTAGGAGGTTAAATGTTATAGATAAAGCAGGATGATATAACTCTTCTGCTACTAATGGATGTTCATCTCTTACAACTTCCAAACTAGAGCACAGATTACAAGTAATCGCCCATTGGTATTTAAAAACTGGAGTAATTTAGTAGATTTAGAAAACTCAAGCAAAAAAGGGATAGTGGAACTAGGTATACCATTGTTGCATTATCATAATAACAGGGCAAATCAATCACGCCCTCAGCAACACCAGGAGGAATATACAGTGTGTCCCAAAAAGTTTTATATAAATGGAAAAAAAGTTTATTTTACATTTCACCAACAAAATTATTCATGATAAAAAGCTTTGCATGACTTTTAGATCCATAATTAAGTACAAAATTTTGAAAACATTTGCTAGAATTCAAGAAAAATGAAAACCACGATTTGGAGTTAGAATACAATACGTTCAAATTAGAGTGGAGTTGGACTTTCCCCGGCCGATAGCATCACAGTAGTTTAAATATCTTCATTTGGAACTCATACCTGAAATCTCCTTCTAAATTTATTTTCAACGCTTACAGAACTTTTGAGTTAATGCTGTCTGTTTACTAAGTAGGTCTTGAAAAAGGACACGAGGTTGGATGTAAAGCCAGTGTTGTGCACTTTAGTGAGGTGAATGTTGTGATCTATCCGGTCGAACGCTTTAGAAAAATCCGTGTATATGGCGTCTACTTGTGCATTTTCGTCCAAATATTCGGATACATACTGTGTAAATATGGCCAAATTGGTAGGTAGTTGTGGACCGCTTATTAATGAATCCATGCTGATCATTAGAGAAGATAGATTTAAGTTGTGGATAAATGGATGCATAGAAACACTTTTCAATCACCTTGGCAAGATTGTCTATGAGTGCTAGGGGTCTATAATTCTCTATCATTGACATGTCGCCTTTCTTGTGTACAGGAATCAGTTTAGTTATTTTCCAGCAAGTTGGAAATTTGGATGTTGACACCGCTAGGTTGAATAAGTAATGCAACGGAGTGGTAAATACTTGAGCGCAATCTTTAACGAGAAAACTTGGTATATTATCGTGTTTTTGTTCGCGAGGGTTTTTAGCGACTGGAAAATGTCCGATTTCTTTTACGGTTGTTTCTAGGCCGTTTATAAATGACGGGATGTGGAAGGTTGAGGATGAAATTGAGCGTGAAGTATAAAGTGATTTGAAAAAATTCTGGAAGGTATCAACAATTGAAGCTGGAGTATCGAACTTTTCACCTTCCATATTCCTTATTGAGCTTTATAAGTATTTCCCCCGTAGCAGCTCTCTTGAATGATATGAAAGACCAGAACTTTATTGGATCGGTTTTAAATTGCTCTTGCACATCGGCTAACTAATAATATTGATAGAGTTGAACAGTCTTTCTTAACAAGGCGACGCAGCTCAGAATATTTTCTCAGGTCCTCAGGGCGCTTATATTTCCGATACGTAGAGCGATATTTATCCTTGAGTTTGAGATTGTTTATGTGAGTCATGGTGAACCAGATTGGGAAATCCGAACGTTTGTTGTTTTTCAAAGGAATAAAGTCGTCAAAAATATCTATAGAATCTATAGAAAATTTTCTATAGAAAGCATCACATGCTCCGTCGATACTTTTGAATGTACATATGAAAAAATGTAGTTTGTATAGGCCAACTTAATTTGCCTTAC
>SMLS01057923.1:0-11432 GCA_004785975.1 Popillia japonica
ATCTTTGCAAGAAACTTATGTACATAGGTGTATGAAGGTTTGTTTACCAAATACACAAATCTCCAATATAATAGAAAATTAAATTAACAATTTTTCATTCTGGTACTAGATTAATTAGAACACTTTATATAGTACAAAATTTCTGTATTTATGTAAACGATGATATCAGCAATTTTAACGCCTCCAACATGTGAGAATCTAGTGTGTAGTTATTTGAATTTTGGCAAATATCATGGAAAAATATTTATTTTACAAAAACGACAGTTGAATTGACTTTTTTTGCAATACTTTAGTTTTCCTAAGAAATTCATTCCCATTTCATATATTTTCCTGATGTTAATAATACTTGGCATCGCGCAAATGTTGTTTTGTCGAATTAAAAAAAATAAATGTTCCTTTTTAAAAATACTTCGTTTTGGCAACAATTGAGCTTTCAATTTTGGTTTTATCACATAGAAAAATGACGTGAAAAATGATGCGACACGCCAAAACCTGCTTGGCAAAATCTGCTCCATTTTTCATACTGCAACAAACTGTAAATAAGTAGTAAAGATGTGACAAGTTCGTGCGTACAGGAATAATCCCAAAGTAAATATAGCTTATCTTGATATGAAAAACAACAAACGGATGGAACATGTGCATGTTAGGAAAAAAATGATTAAAACGGTTATTGTATATCCATCAGAGAAATAACAATCGTTGGTTGAAGGATAAACATAGCGTGTGTGAATCACTTTCACATGCCTTAGTATCCAGACAAATCAAATAAGATATCAGGACTTTACATGGTTTAGACACTGATATCGTGACTTGTGTAAACAGTTATTGTTATTAAATCTAAACTGAATGATATTATGTATGATAAATATACTTAAACAATTCCTTTTAATATAGTGGTAAACCAACAGAATTAATATTTTTATTCCGAATTCATATTTGATTGTTACAATTTTACAATAATTATAGAATTGATATTGTGAAACAAATATTCTAATTATTATTTATATCGCAATTTAAAATACATATGTTAAGTAAAATTATGAAATACACTGCCTCAAAACAAACCTTGTTAGTAATTACTGTATCATTATATTTACAAAAACATCACTTTATAAATAACCTTGCACAGCTTTCTAGTGACATTTCCATCAAGTATCATGAAGTTAATTTTGGTAAACCATTACGCCTAGTTCCAAACTTTCCGCTAGTTTCCATTCCTTACAGTAAACAATTTATTTTAGAACTCCCATATTCGCTAAAGTAAGGTTAAACAGATGTTTGTAAAAGATAACCAAATTATAATAGAAAAAACTTGCACCTAATATGTACGTATAATGCAACTGCGTCTTTCTACTCGGTCACAAACAGGACTAGGTAGGTAGCAGAAATTGTAATACCAAGACACCCAAGCATTGAAACTTTCCATTTTGATCGCAAACAATAGGCTGTCGTATTATTAGTGATTCAAAAATGTCCAGTAGGAAGAGAAATAAAATGAAATTGCCCACGTTTTCATGACTTGTCCGCCTATATTACCTTCAGTACTTCTATGTATATTCAAGTTGTTTCTAAAAGTATTGTTCTACGAACAAGTATAGTGTCTTACATTTATACTACTTAAGAAACATTTGGTAGTATGTATTGTACTGCTGCAATAGATGACCTTTTGTGACTTACTTCTTGAACTTAGGAAGCATGTGTAGTTGTAGCAGTTTGTGTGTTTTAGTTTTAATAGTAGGATAAATAAACAGTTCCTCTAAAAATAACCTGGTAAATGGTGTTATCCTAAAATGTCGCAATGACATTATTAATGCATTTGCAGTAAAACCTTCTATATCTTAATGGTTTCATAGTGGTAGAAATTGTGTAAAATATAATTGGGTGAGGTTAGTTTACCACCAACAGTAGAAACTTCCTCTATAAACGTTGAAGTTCATACCAAAATAGTCTGGAAAAAAATAATTGGTTAATTGGTTCATTGATCATCTCACAAAAATATATTTTGGTAGTTAAAACCATTTTCTTCTGGTTCAAAAATAGAAAAGCTATTTTAGCTTTGCACCTCAGCGGTCTACCGATCATGTTGGTACACCGTTACAATTTCTTTAATTACTTAGCATTGCGGTGGCCTATAATGGCTGTTTATACTGCACTGTATTCAAAAACATTCTGGTATACAAGTTAAGTTTACCTAATCTAATTCCTCTATGTATCCTTTGTAACATCAAGAAGTTATCGATTCCAATTGGAGGAAATTCAATTTTCATAGAGTAATTAGTCAAAAACAAACAATTTTTTTTATATAAAAAAACTATATCGTTTTATAGAAACCCAAATTAGTAAAATCAGCTAGAGAACATTAAGGTTTCTTGACTTCTGATAAAATATCATACAACAGTATAATTCAAGAGTTCCGAGTAAAATAATACCAGTATTCCTTGTTGTGAAAGATAAAAGGTGCAGGCAGAGACTTGCGGATTTTCAAGCAAAAGTCGGTTTTAAGCAAGCTATCATGAAAATGTATTTTTAGTCAAGATGTCTTGAAATTCTCCTAAAATTCTGATTTGACTTTATGTATGTAATTGGATTTCTATCTTGTACTGTTCTTGACATATTTAATCTTCTTGTAATGTTTACAAATAATAGATAAGATATGCCCGCACAAAACATATTTTCAAGTTTGATTTCTTGTTAAATCAATTAAGAACAGATGGGGTAAACATAAGCAAAAAGAAAAACTTAATGTTCTTCATTTGTTTACGAATAATTAAGATAAACAACTGGATGAAAATATGATCTTCTAGGAAAATGAATCAATTAATAGACTGCAAGCAGTAGACTATGTCAATTACGGGAACTGGTGATAAAAGATATAAGAAATTAATTGTTTGCACTAAAGAACCTTTTAATTTTCGTGAAAGACTTGTTTATTTTTTTGCATTCAGATTCATTAAAACAAACAAGACCAAACAATTTTATTCAATAATTTTTTGTCGATTTTATTTCTCAAAGTTTGCTGTGATTATTTCGAGATGTACCTAATACATATTGCAAAACCTTGTGCTTTAACATTTTCATACACTTGTAAAACATCTATATCCTAAACTTCTACGTAATCTTTGGGAAGCTGGTTCATTTATTTTTTTGCGAGAAGTATTTTGATTATTTTGAATTATTTTATTGTGGTTAACTGGTTATTGTAGTATTTTTTCTATTTTTATTTTCAAATACTCAAATGTGTTAAATAATTGAACATTAATTCGATTCGAACATAGGATTCAAATTATTGGAATAAAATGGAAATACATAGTGTACGGATATTTCGTAAACGCATTTTTTTTGAAAAACTCATGCAAAAAGTGTTTATGTCGTTTTTCGCAGCATTATCTATAATTTTTTTAATACTAAAGCATTAAAAAACAAATCATTAAAGCTTTTGCATAAATACCTCGTCAACAGCTTACAATTTCCATTCCATTACCCAATTCTGACCTTGTTTTCGTAATTTCCCTATATTTTAGCAAATTGCTTGAAAGATGTCTGCATCGACACCACAAACTATGCAATTGGTTGACCACGTTTAACCCCAGCTTTTCTTATCCCTCAATTAGCTAGCCTAAGAGTTGATATGAAGCAATGGATAGCCTTCTGGACAACTTGATTAGTGAAGTTGAAAAGGTCGTAGTTAATATCGTCATAATTAATAACGGTAATGTTAGAATGAGCGGCAGAAATAGTGAACACAATGCAAATTCAAATATTTTTGAATTAGAAGCCGAAGAAAGCGTTGAAGTTAATAATCTAAAATCAGTGAATCCGCTCACAAACCAAAACTTAACTACAATTCCACTAAGCAGGGGCGGTTGAGGTATTTGACCCAGAAATATGTTCTATATAAATTTAGAAGAAAATATCATCGTTGGCGCTTGGTAATACTTATGTTAAATTGTAATACACTGCTGTATACAGAAAACGAAATATTTTAATTGTATGAGCAATGCTAGACTAGGCAAAGAAAGGTAAAATCAGCACTTATGACACCTTTGTAAATAGTATAACTTGACGACCATAACGGGTAGACTATTTTCTAGAAATGCTCTACAAAAAAGGTCTTACAATTTTTTTGATAAATTGCGCCGTTGAGGCTGCGTCTGCAAAAGAAGCAAAAATATCGACGCACGTTATTAAAAAAATTGTAAGGCCTTTTTTGTAGAGCATGCAATTTTCTACAAAGATATCTGTGAGGGCACAATTCTATCTTTTATGGTTTCGAAATTATGATATTATTTACAAAGATGTTGTCTTTACTAGGGCCCCAATTAAAATATTTTGTTCCCTGTATAGTAGCCATAAATGGTCACATATTACGAGCACCTTGCTCCAAAAATTCATTCGGTAGCTTATCAAAGAAAATTGGCTAGACAATTAAATCTTGCCTGCAAGAAATGAGCCACCTCCAATGCGTCAATTAGGTGCGGTTGCAGCAAAACCTACAGAACAATGAATTGCACCAAGTTTGTAGAGGAACTGATTGCAAAACTCACGCAATACAGCAAATAATCTACAAAAACTGCAATAAAATTTTTAGACATATTTTAGACGGGGTTTGAAAAATACATGGTGGTTTATGGATTTATTGCACTCTCAAGTTTTTATTAATTACGATTGTCATAAGTACACTGATTAAGACACAATAAAATTTTATAATCACTGATAAACGAATACATTATATATGAAAATAAACACACAGAAAGCTAAGCGGATGTTTTTATCGTTCAATCTTCAGAAGGTCATAACCTACATATACATTTTTTAATTTACTTCTTTTCAAGTGAACCGAAACTCATGCCTCGTTTCGCGTACCACTCGAACGATAAAAATACGATCCTTAAGCTACTACGTCCACTATCGAAAAGTATAAAAAATAGAATATTTATTACTACATGAGTGCGCCAGAAATAAAAAAAATCAAAATTATAATTCTGACAAAGCTGCTGATTCCGTCAGTCAGACTGCAATGCTACCAAATGATATAACGTGGCGTGGAAAGAAAACTACATCGTACGAAGATATATTTAGAAGAGTTGTGAACAGACGCGGTATGCGTCGAAAATAGCTAGTTCCAAAATAAATCGACTAAAACGCTTGAATGTAAATATTCCAAGACTGGACTGTACGGTATCTATACTCGAACAATTTTGTGACTGGTACGAAGCAGAGTTATATAGGAATAAAAATTATTGCATGTAATTTACTTTATTTTATTGGAACAAGCATATGTATTTATTAAAACTAAAAATAAGATGTGACATATTTCAATTAATACTCCATCAATGTTACATCAATGCATTTTACAACGTTATAATTCAGTCAGTATAAGAGCACATGATCAGATTCCTTTTTTTTCATGAATAGTTGGCACAAGTTTTCGTAATTTACTTAAAAATGTTAGTTAGTTAGAAACCAACAGGATAATGTTATCGAAATGGAAGTGAAAGTAACATAGCAGATAAAGGAAAGAACAATACGTTTACTTACACACAAATCAGGACTAGGAAGTTTTTACGCTATTTTAGAGTAATTATCCAGTAATAGTAATCATTAAACATTATCATTAAGAGAAGTAAAAACGGTTTACGACCAGAAAACTAATGATTATGTAAAACGCAATAAGGAAGTTACAATATGTCGTGAGAAAGCCTCACAAATTTTAAAACAACTCTGCCCCAGCACAGTTTCCTAAGTAATTACCCAAAATGTTAACAAGAAGAATAAATTTAAAATTATTTCAAACTGAAAGCATAACACACGAAGCTACTAACTCCAAAATTTCAAATGCCATTACTCTTATTAGTTCTTTATATTTTTTAACAAAATCTGATTGTGACATAACCTGTTATTTCATTGTATTTTGTTGGTTTACATTGCTGCTTAGGCACTGGAAATCATTGAGCTATTTTCGGATAATAAAAAATCTACAAAAACTTCTGGCTAATTTTAATTTAAAAGTCAAAATACTTTTTCAAAATAAGTACATATGTAGTTATGCATTAAATATTTCAGAAACATTAGTAATTAGTAAAGTAATCGGCATACTACATAGCATAATTGCCTACCACTTTCTAACTTTTCCCATGCTCGAATTATAGAATTTCAAATTTGCATATACCAGATGGCCCAAGACTTTACTTTGGAAGATCTAACACCGTATTATGAATTCACCGTTAATCTTAATGTGAAAGGGGTTGGGATCATGAGCTGTAGTGAGTAGAATGTGCATTAAATTACGCTTCCCTGTTATGTTTTAGTGCAGCAGTACCCTAGTCTCATATTTTAAACAGTTCACGCATAAATAATGCAAAGTGAAATCTTGGGTCACCCGGTACGCGTAATTAACGTACAAAATATTGACAACTTTTGTAATTTTACTTCCGCATTTTATAAAGTATCTTATGGATGGATTAAAAAGACTACAACTATAACTGATAGCACAGTTTACCCTTATTAACTCTTTAGGTGAGTGCATTTCTAATAGCTTGCCCCAGCATCACCTGAAACTGTTAAACACATAACTTCGTTTAAAGTAGCTGCTCGATGTGAACCTCTACCGCGTTAATCGAAAACGTTTAGGGGTTTTAAACTATCCACTTGATACGCAAACCGTATAACAACAAAAAAAATTACATTGTATAACTTCAAAAAATTAACGCCGCCATATCGTACATACGTAATACGAAGAAGGGCATCAGGAATTCCACAAATAATACCCGAACAAGTAAAGTAAATAAAGTTTACATCCATTAGAGGGCAAACAGACGATCCCCTACGTCACCCTCTTCTTTTCTTTTGCTCGGTATAATGAGCTTACTAAGTAAAAAGTTCTCGGTTTTATTGGTCTTTCCGATCGGGCAGGTATAGAATTTCAAAAGAGCCCTGGTTCTTCAATGATGTCGCCCATCTACCTGCTCGGGCCTAGCCGGGTCGTCCCAAAAATTCAGGGGTTTCTTTAGCTACGGCCGACCGAAAAGTGTAAATGAAGGCAGGAGATGAAGAAGGATGCCTTTTTTCTTAGGGCGCAAATATCTCCGTCTCGTTTGGTTTCTGAGTGCGAGAATGTTCTCTATTCCGGTGACGTTGTAGAAGAGATACCTACTGCGTAACCCTGACGAAGAAGTCTGGTTTTCAAGTGGAGAAACCGCATCTAATAAAAAAAGTACAAGTTTTGAAGGACAATATCTCGTCTAGCGTATAGCAGATACAAAGAAATGGTCCATATAATGTAAAATATTCGTATTATTGGTATTAGGTATATCTTAGTACAAGTGTAACTAAATTTTTATGCGACTGCAATATTTTGAAATATTGGCATTTTTAAGCTGTGTTGCCAATTCTTTTATTAAATTTCTTCTTTTAAACGTAAAATCACTACTTTAGAAGCAGGAAACCAAATATAATATTCATAAATACACTATTGACTGCATCGCTATATGGACGTGGTTACAAGCGACATAAAAAGCATCTTCGGCCAGGTTTAACGATAGCAGATTTCCGCCGAAGTTTTTGCGAGAAATATTCGGAAAATGTTATTTCATAGAAAATTAATAAAATTTGTAATGCAGATCGTAATGTTTCGTTTCCGCATCCAGAAAGCAATTCTATATCACTTGTTCAGAAATTTATTCTACAAAATTGATAAAGCAAGTCAAAATTAAAGAGGTTCCCAAGGTAAAAAAAAACTACTTTTAAGGAAGTTGGAACTATTTTTTAAGAAAATTAGAAAACATTCCTCCATTTATTTCCAAAAGAACCGTTTCCGGTGTGGGACGATCAATTTCTACTAATCCATAGGGAAGTATTACTATTAGCATTCCTATTGCTGAATCATTCTATTCGATAATAAATAGTTCATTCAATTTTATTGGAACGAGATCTTGGGAAAAACCCAAGATTTACAAAATTTACCGCTATAGGTTAGATTTAATAAAAACATACGTATTTCACATAGCAAGCAACCCCTTCAATGAAAATAATGTAGCTTCTATCAGACATATCAAAATATCGTTCTATAATTTGTTTTTAAAGTAAGGAGATCAGTTTTCTGCTGAATTAATAGGCGTTTTTTAAAATAAAATATAATATCCGATGTTAAACATCTGCATGTTACTTCAAATAAAGACGAATAATATTGGTGTGTAGCACTATACATATATTGCAAAACATTAACTTAATGCAGCAATTAAATGCAAGAATTTCTAGATTTGTTTTCTTATAACACAGACTTAATTTTTTGTTTTTTTTTTATTTTTCGGATTATAACATTTATTTATAAATATTTTAGTTCATATTTCGTTTAATCACCATATAAGTTTAGTTAGTTAGTGTGCTTCTCCATAAAAGATTTTCATTATTTTGTCTGCCAAAAACATTACAGTATGGGATATAACTTCAGCAACACCCTCGTAAAAAATATCGAAGTCCGATATAAACAGTAGCTGATTTAACGTAGGGATTTCAAAATAAACATATTACAATGTGGAAAAAATTCTATTTAAGAATATCAATAATAAATAATGGTTTGTCCAATAACAGTAGCGTGATTAATCAACAATAAATTTATTTCTAAGGATTCTGTATTATATCTGGAGGAATTTCTCTCCATGCTTGCAGAAGGGTTAAAAACATGATATTTTTATTTGAATATTTCAATATTTACAAGTAGGCGAATTGATAGCGGAAACGTTATGTTTCAAGTCCATTCTATCTGTTTGTATAATGGTCCTCTATCATTGCCGAAAAAACATCTCCAAGCCATCACACTTCCACCCCCCTATGCTATGCACTTGCCTATGACATTTGGGATGAAGTCTTTTATTAATAGAATGTCTTACACGGCATACACCATTAGAATTTAGCAGATTAAATTTAGATTCGTCACTAAATACCATTGTATTTCATTTTCTAAAAGACCAATCCAAATTCTGTTTATTTTTTTCTTCTTATTTAACAAAGACTTATGATGACTTGATATGTTGGTAACCTTTTTGTACACATTTATTGTATATTTTTTATTTTGCTCTCTGTTTGTTGTCATTGCGGAATTTAATTTAGCTTTAGTTTCTTATTAGTTTTAGTTTTAGTATGTATTAGGAAAACTTTTCTTTTCTGTTTGTGTTCTTTTTTTACTCAAGGTTCAATGGAAGAGCAATTCAATTATTTTAGTTGCAATGGAATTGAAAATTGTGATTCTCTTCACTGTATGTTGTATATTTTTCTATATATATTTTTTCTTTTTGTAAAATGAAGGAGGAAATAAATAAATAAACTTATGTGCTAGGCGTCTACTACATATATAGATTTTTTTTCATCAAATGATACTGAATTGTTTGCACTCATTTGCACTTGAGCCAATATTTTAGTTGCTTACAGTACTGTTGTATATCTTTCAGTATATCGTTTGTTAATTGTTAATTACTTGTCAACGAATCAAGCTGGTTTACAATATAAAATATTACCCTTAAATATACAGCTGTGTGAATGTAAGACAGGTGGATTGAAAACTGCTAATTTGCCAAAAACATTTAGAATGAGTCAAAAAGCAAGCGAACAGAAGAAAAGTGATCGGGTGTAATTTTTTCTGATGAAACTAACATTGAGGTATGGCTCTTTATCTTCTGATACAGTTCTGTATTACATACATCAAATGCAATTTAAATATCATAATGATTTTTTTTTAATTCCATCAGCACTGAGGTTGTTTGACAACGATGATGTTGAATATTTTTATCAACGCCCCATGTCACAGTGCGAGGACAACAAAGCAGTGGTTTTCTGAAAATGGTGTTTACTGTTGGACTGGCCAGTATGGCATATACTAAAAAAGAAGGTCGTAATACATAACCAACTGCTCCGCCAACAAATCCTCACTGAATAGGAATCAATATCCAGCTATATATGCCAGAAACTAATTAGTTGTATGCCAAAACATGTAAAATCTTTGATAAAAGCTGGTGGTGGATCAATAAAAAATTTTAAAAAATTAATAAAATATTTTTTAGTTGGTACCTACTTTATCGTTTTCTTTATAATTTTTTTTTATTTCCACCTACTTGAGAAAAATATGAAAGTGCCTAATAGATATTAACATAGATGTATGCGTCTCACATTTGTATTTTTAATGGTTCTAAATAAATCTTTGTTTAATCTTAATTTTAATAAATACAAAAAAAAACAGTAAAAATATGAACTGTAAAAAGATGATAAATTAGTAAAAATTACAACAAATGGATTTACTAGCAGATTATATCACCTCCACAAAAGGTAAAATATTTTATTCGGAAAGGAAGGCTCCTTAGATGAGGTATCATTAGGGAGCATTGTGCACTAACCGAAAACTTTTTCAAAAATACCCGTAAGTGACAAACATATATATAATAAAAATTAACTATAAAGAGAACAGAATATCCTTATAAAAAAACCTGATCCTGATTAATTTCGTATTTAATCAAAGCTATATTTAATTTTGGACATTTTAAATCGTCCCAAACTTTCACAGGTAACCTTGACCGAATTACAGAATATACATAAAATACAAAAAAAAATAATTATAAGTAATATACATACATAATATAATCTACAACGAAAATATACACTGTTCAAACAGGGAAATACCTATATATTTATTTACATTATTCTTCTGACATCAGAAATATTTAGGTAATACAATAAAACGAGTATACAGTGGATCGTACTACTTATACAAACGTCAACTACATAGCAGATATCGGTTCAGCGATAACTGCAACAATATAATTCTTAGAATTCGAGAGATATCAGGACTTTAGAACAAATATTCAAAGTATACATAAATATCACCACATCTTCAATACTGAGATAATGTAAATTTGTTACTGCGTACATTTGTGTACAAAAGCGATATTAAAATTATTGTCGATAGTGTATATGGCGATACAATGAGTGGTTTCATGGATTATGACATAAGTTTGAAGTATTACATCATTTTGTATTTGATTGAGTTGGATACCATATTTGTTCCCACCACGTTCCAGTTTAAACGCCTGATATGTATATCCCCGAAATTGTAATTTCGTATATGTTAAGATTGTCATCTTTGTAGAAAATAAACTGTAGGTACACTCATGGAAAGTTCCCATGAGTGTACTTGGATCGAACTATATGAGAAAATGTGAAAGCTATATTAGAAATGAAAACTGTTAGAAACTATTAACGCAAAACTAATCGAGCCACTGATTCGCCCAAGATCCAAGCTTGTTACAAAACATCACCAGAACTATACTGAACGATATTACCAAATGTGGTAGACGTATGGAAAATATGAACAACATGCTGCTGGGAATTTGGACTGTTGTAAAAAACATCTAGAAGTTGTGGATAATTTTCTTTATTATTATTAT
>SMLS01057927.1:0-12250 GCA_004785975.1 Popillia japonica
TATTAATTACGAAATTCGATATCCAACATTTTAATCACGAATTGTTCTATGTAGATTCAGCATTTCAATTATTAATTCGTATAAATTTTTAATACTTCTTTAGTATGATACTAACATGAAATTCTAAAGCACTCAACAGCAAAGTTTTCCTTTAATACACTAGAAACCGGAAGATACAGACCTGCCTGTGACTCTACGTCAATCAGCAGTCGTGATTTGAATAATAAATGAGGGAATCCATTGGCCATAACCTCTATTTCAGCTCGTCCGAACCTAACCCTCGTAAATTCAACTCTTGTGGGACGGAACCCATGGGATCCGGAAATACGTGTATAGATAATTCGTAGTAGTCCGATAGAGGTCGTCTTTGCGTTGCATGCACTCCGAGCCTGATAGGACTACATAAACTTTAAGTTGTGTAAGGTCTATGGTCGGTTTTACTGCGAAGATGTTTCACATTAATTCGATCTTTTAGTAATAAACAAGTTTATTAATATACTTAAGAAAATTATTAAAGCGATTTACGTATTATTTATGGAATATTATATGGCATAGCATTTTTTGTTTCGGACGGAATTTAGTTAGACCTAAACTGCAAGTCTATATCTAAAAGGAGCTCAAGAAGTTGCTTTATGTCATTGCTGACATAAAACAATCTTTTTTTTCCAAATCTTTCTATCCTGTGCTAATCTTCATTCCACTCCCACACACAAACATCATTCTCCGGTATACCTCGCTTTTCCGCTCCTGATCCTTCAACCGCGGTCATGGTGATTCTACTTTGTTCTTTCCTAGACTGTCCTTTCTTTTTCCAAGTTTGTGCTGTTGAGACGTCAAGTTCTCTAAGGTGGTCAGTTAGCGGATTCCCCGAATGAGAGACTCTTTCCAGAGTTCTTTTGGCCAGTGTCAATGTTGCTTCGCTAATTACAGGGAATGCTAGATCGAGGTTAGGGTACAGTAAGTAAGTATCGGCTGATGAAACACCGTCACAAATCAGGAGTTAGAGTTGGAGGTTGTCCTAAACCTGTCACCACTACATATCTACATTCAAGGAAATGCGAGGTCCGCAGCATATAGATTAACGTATAAGCAAGCACCGATACGTAAGGTCGCATGGTGCTGAGCATCAAAAACTAATAAATAAACTTAACGAAGCACTCCTTACGAGGGTTCAGAAATTCAACTTGGATAGGAAATACCAGGCTATAATTCCAAATAAGAAGGACTGGGAGAAAGGTCCTCTAGTAAGAGCAGACTCGAACTGGTATACAGACGACTCCAAAACGGAACATAGCGTAGGAGCCGGTATATACGGAAGAAAGCCTAGGAAGGCTCTTTCGATAAGCTTCAGCAAGGACACAATGGTCTTTCAAGCTGAGGTAGCAGCAATTTACCATTGCGCTAGAGAAATGGAAAGATGGACCGAGCTCAGTAAAAGCGTCGCTTCTTCTCAGACAGCCAACTAACATTCAAAGCGATTAGTTGACTTCAAACCGGTTTAGGACTGCGTAAATGCCTTAAACGAGATGGGTTCCCAATGGAAACTAACTTTGGCATGGGTTCCCAACCACAAGGGTGTGAAGAGAAATGAGGCGGCAGGAGATCTGGCCAGACAAGGTTCGGCAAGGCAACTCGTCGTGCCCGACCCACCCGTCGGTACCACCAAATCACAAATCCGAAAGTCCATCAACGATTGGATACATAACAGGTGCACGGAATGGTGGCAAAGATCACCAGGACAAAGACAGACAAAAAAGTTCCTAACATAACAGAAGCCTAAATTCACTAGAGACATGCTGGGTAAAGACAGGAAAACCGTCAAAATGATAGTAGGTCTGTGGACAGGTCACTGTAAACTAAATAGGCCTATAGACAACATAGGTCTATCGGAAGATACCACCTGCAGATTCTGCAAGGAAAAAGAAGAATCCTCAATCCATGTGCTGTGCCACTGCGAAAGATTGGGAAGAACAAGGTTTCTAATGTTGGGCACAGGGAATCCCACAGCGCACAGCTACACTAAGGAGCCGCTCTCAAGGACGCTAAGCCTCATAAAGAGAGCAAAGTTAGAGGGAGCCTTTTAGAATCGAATCTAATCCTATGCTGTGATCCTCATGATACAATATGTAGAAAATCGTTAACTTAATTGGGCTATTGTTTATGGAAGTAATATTAATTGATACAACCTATTTAGATATCCTTGAAAACAGTAATTTTCTAGAAATTAGAATCCTTTTCCCAAATCTTAAAATTTTATCTGGTCAGTTAGATAGATTTTATATGAGACTCTTTTATGTAAGAGGATTGGAACCAGATTTATTGCTATTATTTTTTTCTCTGATGCTGCCTTGATGAGTTGCGTTTAGTTTCTCTGAAAACAAATAATATGGCTATGAAGAAGATCATGTTATAGCTAATTTTGTGCTGATTCTTCAATCACAGTCATGGTGGCTCTACTTTGTTCTTTCCTAGAAGGTCCTTTCTTTTTCCAAGTTTGGGCTGTTGAGAGGTCAAGTTCACTCAGGTAGTCAGTTCGCGGGTTCCCCGACCGCGACGCTCTTATATACCAGAGTTGTTCTGACCAGTGTCAATGCATGTTCGCTAAGTACAGGGAATGCTAGATCGAGGTTAGAGTACAGTAAGTATAAGTATCGGCTGACGAAACACCGTCACAAATCAGGAGCTTGACTTTCAAGCTCAAAGTGCTACTGCTGTATATAAAAGGGGTACAGGGCTGACCTCCAGCGTGAAAATTTTGTTTCTATACCCGTGAAGTGCTGACGGAATACCAACTTGGTGTCAAGAGTTACCCCAAGACATTGTAGGTACTTGGCAATGGCTCACCTTGGATGGTAATGGTGGTGGGAGAGGCTTTCCGTTTTCCAGAGAAACGCATCAGCTCGCCCTTTGTTAGATTTATCTGAAAACGCCTTTTATTAGACCACTACAACACCACAACCGCGTCTACGGAGTTCTGCAGTCGCCAGCAGACGAGTGCGTCGTCTCTCGGGATGGTGAATAAGGCCGTTTCAACCTCATAAATTGCAAAGTTGATGTGTGACAGATCTGAGGTAAGAAGAATAAAAAGTTCTGGACCTAGCAGTGAACCTTGAGGGACACCACTCCTTATGGGCCTGTAGGTCGAGACTTTCCCAAAGCGTTTAATCCAGCAGATTTTACCCGACATGTAGGATTGGATAAGGGTTACCGGTTTTGATTTGGTGCTAAACCATTGCATCTTAAATAGTAAACAAGCATGCCACACCGAGTCAAAAACAGGAACACAGTCTCGAAAGACCACCTCCGTTAATCGGAGTAACTGGAAGTCGGCCGATTAGCTTTGACGGAAACCAAGCTATAAGAGAGAAGATGTGCTTCACCGCCAGCATCTCGAAGCCTGACGAGAATAATGGCTTAGGCTATTCTTGACATATTGAATAAAATGCTGGATTGCTGGGTGACAGGAAAAGATCTTTGACTTAATACAGGCTTCAGGATGACAACGAGGATGTCTAAAGCAGATCGCAATCGCTTTAAAGTGGTGTTGCCTATTCTGTCGACCCAAGAAGCCCTATCGCATTTTCGAACACTGATATGGCGTAATATTTCGTCTCCGCCTACAACGGGAAGCAGATCACCACGTTTGAGTATTTAATTGCCATACAACTGTCAAAATACTAGCAAGGGTGTAGGAGTTGCTGTTCATGGACCGAGGACCAGCCTCTCTAGTGCCCTAGAAGCATCTCCAACAATTTTTCAAGCGGAGATACACACCATAGATCTTTGCGTCCGAGAAAATTTGGAGAAAGGCCTGAAGGATGCAAACAGCTACATATCCACCGATGTCCAGGCCGCTCTGAAAGCTTTAGTCAGTCACAGCTTTGACACTAAGATGGTCTGGAAATGTCGGATGAATGTGATGCAACCGGCCGCATTTAATAAGATATCCCCAATGTAGTTTCCAGGGGACTATACCAAAGGAGCTCCAACCAGCTCAAGAAGGAACTTAAAGACTGGGACGCAAAAGAAATGGCATTCCTCTGGAGGAAAACAGCCAAGCATATACTGCGAATGCGAAGCATTACACAAGCAAAGATTTCAGTATCTAGGTGAGGCGACTCTAACGCCTGAACAGATTAACTATCCTGAGATTCGTTAAGGACATCGGATTAGAAAGGTATTAAAGTAATAGAGTATTCACAATAGATCGGTAGGTCGCAGTGAAGAGAGGTTATGGAACCTGTACGACCTTTCTTTGCACAATACAATACAACTATCTATTTGTTCGTAAACATCAACTGTACGATGGAGATCGAGGGAGACGGTACTTTATCCTTTTTAGACGCCTTGGTATACTATACTGACAGCAGTAGATTGGGCCACAGTGTATATCGTAAAGACACACACACAGATCGGTACCTGCATGCAACATCTCGCACCATCCACAGCAGAAGAGGTCTCTGGTTAACAGGTTATTAAGAAGAGCAGAGAAAACCAGCAACGAGCGTCATAAATAGAGTGAAACACAACAAAGACAAAAACGCTTTGGAGAAGAATGGCAAGGACTAGCAGGATACGTATATCTACTGAACATAGTCGCAGCCACTGACAGACTAAAAATGACTTTAGAGAAAAGAAACGTCACCATCTGCTTACAGCGACAGAAATATCAATGTGGGAAGAGCTACATCGGCTACAGGACGGAGTATATGTAGGTGCAGAGTGAAGGACCAGGCGAGAAACGCACGGCTTGGACACAACGAAACATCTGCAGTAGCAGAACACATGCAGCAACTAGAACAACAACTTTAATCGTGGAGACGCAAACAGACTCAGCAACACTTGGAAGTTAGTGCTACGAGATCGTCACACAAGGAATAGTGCAGTTCATTGAACAGGAACGGATATGGATCAAGAGAGCGGAGCGGTTACGGATCATCGAAGCGGAACGGAAATTGAATATATAACAAGAAGCAGAAGACGACAATATAGTCTTTAGAAAACTCCTGAAGATGCTGACTGCATAATTAGCGGAACGTCAACAGAAAAAGCGACAACACTCGGTAGTTTATATCATTGTTTAACTCTTCTTAACAAAGGCTGCAATTTTTTAAATGTTGCACAGCAGAAGCAAGCAAAAATTTTCTAGGAACGTCTAACTTAAAGAATCTTTACACGAAAGTCTAGTACATTCCATCTAGTTTAAACTCGATTTACCTACTAAAATAAATAAAAAAATACTGATTACATTTTTAAAATAAAACCTAACGAAACTACATGGCGGAAAAATTACTCCTATCCAGTAACAAGAACGCGTTTTCCAGACATTTCTACTCGACAGAAGCTTCTTTAATTTTCAACCAATTTATTCAACTCGACTCGCTGCTATTTCCTCTCTCTGTCGCCTTTTACTCAAAGGCCAATTTGCATCTACATTTCGGCCGTTTTTCACCATCATTCCGCTTGTTTTTCGAGCTACTGCGCTGCGATGCATCAACCGCCTTTCGTGTTCAATCTGCAGCGATGTCAAAAATCCTAACGAAACGCCATCTAACACCGACTACGTCCTCACCGTTCGCGATGTTGAAAAAACTTTTTTTCTTTGTAGCGCTATGACGCGAGCCAAGCGTGAAATATATGCCCGGCGATAAATTTGCATTTGTACCGCCAACACTCTCATCCACAGCAGTAGGAAGAAATATAAGAAGAGGGGATAGAAATCTGAAACCCCAGGATGGAATAAAATAAGAAAAAAGAAACAAATAAATAAAAAGCGCGAGAACTTTTATTCGTTATACGACGGTGTTATTCTTATTGGCGTCCCCAAATAAAAGAAAATATGTCGCAAAAACAGTTCGCATTCTAAGTGATCGTCTTTAAGGAGTATTTACATTTATGGGCTTTACGAAGCTGTTACAAAAGTGTACAACTTTAACGACAATGGCTTAATCATTGTGGGCTATAAAAACTTCTTCGTATTAAAAATTTTAAGTGAAGCAGTAAATCAACTCCTGAAGTCGCTCATTTTAGAATGTTCGCCAGTAGTATACATAAAATAACTTAATAACCAGATCATGTGGAAAGATCTGATTATGCATCACATTATGAATGAATGTGATTTACCGCTTTTGAGCACATTTTTGGAAGCATTGCTATTAAAGCTTTGCCAATATTGTAACTCCCTCCCTTAAGGAAATAAATTTATTTCACCTAAGCTACAACAACAAGCAACAATTTTTCAAGCGGAGATACGTGCTGTAGATCTTTGCGTTCAAGAAAACCTAGATAAGAGCCCGAGGGATGCAATCATCTATGGGGTACATATGTATTAACAGCCAGGCCGCTCTGAAAGCTCTAGCTACCCACAGCTTTGAGTCTAAATTGGTCTGGGAATGTAGGATGAATGTGATGCAACTGGTCACGAAGAGCAGGGATACTAGTATGTGGGCGCACTAACACCAAAGGAAATGGCATAACAGGACAAGTCGCGGACAAGCAGTTCATTGGACCAGAACCCTTTTTTGGCGTATCAAAGCGCAAGCTCAAGAACGAACTTAAAGACTGGGAAGCAAATGAAGTGGCATCCCACTGGAGGAAACGTGCTCGCCAAATAGTAATACAACCCTTCTTGATCTAAGCAAATCTAAGGAAAACTTAACGACCCTCATGGGCCTGCTTAATGGTCATTGCCATCTAAAATACCACCTCAAAAATATGGCGAAAGTTGATGAAGACACGATTTTGCAAACTGAGAACTGAGACAGGCGAGTACATACTTTGCGACTGCAAAGCATTAAACCGACAAAGGTTTCAGCAACTAGGACAGTAACGCCTGAACAAATTAAAGCTCTGGCGCCTAAACTAATCTTGCGATTCGTTAAAAATATCGAATTCGAAGGGTAGCAGTGGAATTTTTTCCATACAAATTGATGTTTAATGGAATTTTTGTTTTCCTCAGTAGTCCGTTCAACGCTTCCTTTGTGGACGAACGGGATGACTATTAGTAATTTTACAAGATGACTATTTTTCTTTAATTAACTCCCTTCCATTGCAATTATCAGAAATAAAAGGAGCTTGAAATTCCAAAGTTTCCAAGTTTGTTTGAAATTTCAGTGGTAAATTTTGATTTTAGAGTGATTTAGTGATTTTCATTCTACATCAACTAATAGGAGCTACTCATATTGTAAAACTAATGCCTAGACAGTTTATAAAATCTCTTTCTCTAAAGGTTTTTTCTCCAAATTTGTTATAAAGTTCATTGATAAAGGTTTCTTACAGAAAATAAGTCAAGAAAAATCCTGTAATTTTAAAGATTTTTCTTGCCGAAATGGAAGAAAGATTTGTACCGTCAAATTATTCTAGCATTTTTGCCAATTCCATTGACAGTAGTTGCAGTCTCACTTCAATTCCTCTTAATACAAAATTAACATTTGAAACAGCTTCTAGATCTGCGCTCCTTTCGTTGTAAATCTCTCAGTTTTCATGAACGACTGCCATTTTTTTTGTTTATTTGTATTCAATGAGATGAGAAGAATGGGACTAATAGATTCAATTACTATTGACATGTTCTAAGAAAGGAGGCAAAAGTATAGTCTCGTGCTTTAGGAGGTGGTGCCATAAGTAGGATAGCTTTTGTGGATATGCAAATGAATGCCCAAAAAGACCAAGATATAGGAATACCTTCCATCTTTAATCACCATAGCCTTAGATGATGACATCATATTCCTACAATGCACCCATACATACATATTTTGAAGACAATGGGATTAAAGTTTTGAAATGACCGACATTGAGCCCTGATCTGCATTCCATCGAGAATATTTGGACGATAATATATTTTGCCAATTAATATCAAAATGTATACGCCCGCACCGGACTAGAAATTCAAACCAAAGCAGAATTAAAAAGTTCGAATTGTGCAAGCTTGGAAAAACTTTAAAGACGATGTTTGAATAAATTATTGAAGCAGGCTACTGGCAGCTACTTGCAGTTACTGCAAAGGTATCTCCTACTAAATGAATGATAAAAGTGTATCTCTTGTTTAAAAAAAAATGCATGCAAAGTGAAACAAAGTGTGTGAAATGTTAAGGAAGGCCTATGGTGAATCTGCTATGAATAGAACAAGAGTTTACGAGTAGTATTTGCGTTTCTAAGATGGTATAGACGTTGAGAATAGAGGACGCCCTGACCTCCACCACATCAACATATATTGGCTCATGCCATGATTTTTTTTCGAATGTTTTGAGTATGCAACGCGATGCAGCAGAATTTGTTCCAAAATTGTTGAATTTTGAACAAAAACGGCGGCTCAGTCGCCAAATGCAATCAACGACGATGCAGAATTACTGGAACGTGTTATAACAGATATCGGAACATGGGATTTCGGATAAGACATTGAGGCTAAAGTTCAATCGTCCCAGTGAGGGCATTCTGATTCGCCAAGACCGGAAAATACTTGACAACTTTATCAAACGTGAAAGTTATGCTAACGGTGTTCTTCGATTTTAATGGCTTAGTGCATCATGAATTTTGCCAGAAGGTCAAACGGTCAATAAGGAGTACCTACAAGTTCAACGTCGTTTGCGTGAAGAAATCCGAAAAAAATCGCCCGGATTTGTGGAGAAAAAAAATCATGGCTTTTGCACATGCTCACACTTCATTGCTGGTTCGTGAATTTTTGGCCAAAAACAATATTGTAACGATGCCCTAGCCTCCATACAGGGTGTTCGCGATATACAAAGCATGCTTTTAAGGGATGATAGCTACAGCGATTTAGAAACAAAAACATATAATACACCTTGGGTCTATCTGTAAGCGTAAACGAGAAAAAAATTATTTCTCATGTCACAAACTTCGACGCATACTGTACAGCGGCAGCTGATCAGTGCAAGATTTACCCGACGATTACAGGCGTGTGTTCTTGGAAATGGGCAACACATCGAGCCTTTCCTGTAATACATTTTCTCCTGTCTCTCAAAAAAGTCCTTTTTAGGACCACCATTTTATCACAAATAAAAGAAAAGAACTCAATTTTGTAGTAGCCTTTACGAAAGAACTTAAAGCGCCATAACAGAATTGCAATAATTACATTGTTTTCGTTCAATGCGACTTTCCCTCAACTTAAATTTTCATTTACCGATCGGAGGCTGCTATTAAATACGCCCTTTTCACTCTAACTTCAACATAATATCGATTTTATTGTCATAACATTATTAAAAAAATCGCAAAGGTACCTTTATTTTTAAAACGTATGGCCATTGACTTCGTACGATACAATTGTCTAATGCAGTTCAAGGTCGTATAAACAGATGATGCTTGGCTTGCATCTGCGCTTCTATTGAATACGTTTAGAGTATGGTGGAAGAAAAATGACACCATGCTTCAATTTCAAAGTACTAAATAATTCGTTTTCATCGTTGTTTTCAGTTATTTTCAACCCTAAATTTTTGGTATGGTTTTTTGGTTATTTAAGAAGCAATATGGATGAGTTTGCTTGTACAGTTTGACCAAATAAGGTTTTTTAGAAATAATTTTTTTTCTCATTTACGCTTACAGATAGACCCAAGGTGTATTATATGTTTTTGTTTCTAAATGATGGTTGTAGCTATCATCCCTTAAAAGCATGCTTTGTATATCGCGGACACCCTGTATTTGCCAGAAATGCCTTCACCATACTTTTTTCCTATTTCCTAAATAAAGAGAACCTTAAAGGGTCGTCACTTCACAAGAATAGATGACCTTAAAGCGATACGCTTTTAAGGTCATCTATTCTTGTGAAAGAGCTAAAGGCTATCCCAAAGATCGAGTTTCAGAAGTGTTTCGATGATTGGAAGAGGCGGTGGTAGAAGTGCATAATATCTAATGGGGATTATTTTGAAGGGGCCAACAGTAATGTAGACGAATAAATAACATCTAGATTGGAAATAGGATAGCTTTATTAAAACCAACAACCTTTTGTTCGAAAAATGTATAGCTTACACTGGACCGTAAACGAAAATGCATCGTCTGTCAATTTCGACAGTTACCACATCAATATTTTGGATATTTTTGACATTTTAGCCATGACGAATCAATTTTTTTTTAAATAGAGTTTTTAGTCTAGAACCGGGTACCCTTCATTTACACTTACCTATCAGAAAAAAAACTTGAGCAGCTTTCGTTATTCAATTTTCGACGGGGATATTAAATCCAGTTCCGTCGAAATTCAAACTGCACGCAACACAGCTCTCTATGATGATTAACAAACGTATAAAAACAGCATGATTCCATACGAACGCATTATGTGAAATGGAAAGATACGGTAGCAGTTTGCACTTGACAACAACAAAAAAACTCGATTAGGTTTTTCATCAATCGTCCGAACGTGTAAGGTTTTCACGTTCAAAAACCCAGCTGCCTATTTTACAGCCCTGCAGTGTTGCCATTTTGTTAAATCGGTTGCGGGGAAAGATTTTTCGAATACGGTCGCCCGCCGACCCACCCACTGGTCCGTTAAAAGCTCCCCGGTCCGTCCGGGGAGTTGATTGCGCGCAGGACGCGGTAATAATAAATCAACGGGTTTTCGGGGCTTTTCGGGACTTTCGTGGGAAACGCAGCGATCGCGCGTACTACTCAACGGAGGGGGCGGTAGGGTATCGCGCCACCATCGCGAGCGGATATTATTAGGCGGAACAACGTTGTATCGACAACGCCGCGAAACTTTTTAATTAAACATATTTTATTGAATCCGATCGGCACTAATCAAACTCGTTAGGATATTAATTGAATTTTTGCATTTATGTGTCATTTGCTGCCATCATTTTTTTTGTTTTCGGGCGAAAGATGAGTAATGGAAAATTGTTTGTTATTTGTACAGTAATGGCTCAATTTCATGGGATTTAGATTTCCCCAAGAGTATTTGGGATGCTAATAATGTATGATGGTTATATTTATTAAAAAAATCTTCTAATATAAGGTTTGTTCCAAGATACAGTTTATAATAGTTTGCATATTTATTTTAGTGCGCATGTGCAATCGAAATTAATTTCTAACTGTTTGCAATTTGTCCTTGTTGGAACGCGTTAAAAAACAATTTGAAATCTTATTTTCTACTGTAAAGAAATTGAATTTAAGATACAAAAAATCTTTCCAATATAATACATATATACAAAATTTGAGTTCTCAAAGGCGTCCGTTTTAAATGACAAACTACTAACCTCGAAATTATAAACTATTGTATTAGTAACCACGAATGGTTTGTACTAAGTTTGTACAAGATTGGTAGCATGCCCTGGTCTGTGGGTGCCAGTACAATGGTTATAAAATTTAATCGCGATTATTAGGTACCTGTATGGACTCTCTCTCAGGGTTGTCGGAGGTTCTTTGTTGACTACTCAGTTTGTAAATTAATTTGAATAAATAAATAAATGGAAAGGAAGAACTGTTTACTTTAAACAAATTGAAATTGTATTGGGTGTGGATCGAAATAATAATATAAATAACACTAAAGTTGTTTTTCTTTTTTAAAGAAAAAGGGTTCTTTTCTTCGCGCATCTACTCTGTAACAACAGATGTCGCTAGTTCTGTTTAATAGAAAAATTAACACGCTTATTAAAATTAAACAACGAATCTTCTTAAACGGACAAATAATAAATGTTTATCTACCTAATTTGAACTAAATTATGGTTTAGTTAGTTAACTGGGTTTGGAAGAAATATTTGAATAATTGCAATAAAAAAATATTAATGTAAATCAATTCACAGTTTCAATAAGTAACTTAACCTGTAACTTTTCGTTAAATAGTAACAACACTCTTCTTGAGGAAATTAATTAACCTTATCTGGTTCTACAGGAACTATGAGGATTGACTAGAATAGGTCAGGCACAGGATTGTGTGTATGTAGATTTTAGGTAGCCGACTAGGTTGTTGTGCGGGATTCTGATAGAATGGATAAACTGGTTCTTTGTATTTCTTTCAGGTAATCTAGTTTACTTAGGTGATACACTTTAATGTTATTGTTTTTTTTTTTATAAAACTTCATTTGTAGGTTATGTCCACTTGAGTCTATAATAAGGTTATATTTTACGAATTTAAGAATTTTTACATGCTTTCACTATGATGACTCGGATAAGACTTCTTTTGTCACGGCACTTTTCTGTCTAAATACAAAATTCAGGCCTTCATTGGGGGAACTTTCGAAAACAACAACCTGATTTCAAAGAACTACATCATATAGGGTATATCATTAATAATACAGGGTGAAACTTAAAA
>SMLS01057932.1:0-12775 GCA_004785975.1 Popillia japonica
CCTTCGATTAGTAGGTGACGAAAAATTTATGACAAGCACCCTAGAATGCGACTCCCACGATATAGATCTATCTAGAAATCGTATCTGTCGGATGAAAGCTTACGCTCACGTAAAGAACAATTCAATTAAGCTTTCGCTTCGGTTGGAAATAGACGCTGTTTAAAATAAAACGTTTCCATACCACGTGTGCTCAGATTTCATCAATTAGAAAACAAAGAAACCGCCTCAATTCACTCTACTAACGTCGATTTAGAGTCATATGCGTACCAACTTTGTAAAACCGAAATAGAATCTATTGATTTTACTCTCGCTTCTGTGTATGTCCGTAGAAGATCGTAAAATAAATAAAAATAAGAGCACTCATCTCGAAATCAAGGCTCGGATTAATTGGTATTTAGGTAGAATCTACTGGAGTAATCTAATTAGACTAATGACATATTTTTTTTCGGTGCATAAGTAACAACTAAGAAATAGATGGCGGTATGGACTTGTTGATTTGATTAATCAGAATTTATGTTTGGCAGCTGTCAAAATTGTCAAACATTTATTTTGATTATTAATGTCATATTATTGGCGTGTCTTGTTTGAACGGTAATAGTTATTGTATGTTTAAAAATATAATTAATTATTTTATTGAATATGCCTAAATTATTCGACCTAATATGAAATTTTATGCGCAAGAAGTGTAGAAGTGACAAACGTCAAAATGAACTGTCAGATGAATGCATAAAATGCATCGATTGACAGATTAGATTTATTTTTATTATTTCTTGTAAGCTGTCAAAAAAAGATCAATGTGTTAATGATTGTAATAAGTTATTGAGTTAGCAACACTGAGTAGTTGGCAGTAATTAGTTATAATTGACTTAAATACTTAAACCTAACACTTTCCTGTCAAATTATTAAACATAGATATGGCCATGAACCATATTTCTATGAAAAATGACAACCAAACGTGGGACATAAATACCTACTGCTTTTTGCAGCTAAATAAAGATAGCATTATTACAGATATTACGTACTTTTCCAAAACCTAACCTAACGACAAAACGGCGATAAAAGCCGCCTAGGAATCTTAAATATTACGTTAAAACGTTTATGTCATCAAGTTATGTCATCCTCAGGTAAAGTAATAGCCAGAAGGTGAATTCACCATCGTCGCTATATAGCTGCTACGTCCATAGGTATATATGAATTTTTATGTATAGAGGCGTGGATATATCGCCCCCAGCTTAATAACCTCTACGTTACCCAAACGACTATTTGATGATGGTGTAGAAGGCGAGAAACGCTCGTGGAAAAATAGGTCAAGTATTACGGACGGGAAGATACGAAAAGGCATTTAGGAACGTCAACGTCGCCATATTTCAAAAAGAAGAAAAACGGGACTTGTTAAATTATTATGGTGGCTAACGTTGATGTCGTTCGTGAGCTCTATTCTACGTTTTTTCCTTTTTCATATTAAATTGCTCACATAATGAAGGGTCTTGATATTGAAGCTCACAATTCCTTTGAAAAATTTAATGTACTTAATATTTTTTCTATAAGTTGGCAAACTAAATTAATTGTCACTGCGTTGACAGATGAGGTTAGGTTGTTTTGGCAGATAATTACATAAAAATTTTCTTTTTAAAAGTATGTATGTAGATATTATTGCGTGTTGCGAACTACTCTGTTGTACCAAAAAAAAATATCTCTGATTATTATAAATCGCTATTTTATTTAATTATTCCTAGTTGGTAGTTCCGAACTGTACATTTACAGTGCCGAAATTCGCGTGATCCGGTGCAATTATTTCCCAAAAATCGGTCGGGGCTGTCGGCAATGTTACATTATTTAAGGTTAGCCGTGTAACGAAATTTGGCAATTCTAAAGGGAATCTATTTCCTGCCGTTGTTGGTACTATTTTTGAACGTAATATTTAGGTTAGACCAGAAATAATTGTAAAGCAACATAAAATAGGAAATCGACTGAATTACGAAAACTTTTCTCATTAAAGCATACATATATAAAGGTGTTTTTTAGAAAATTAAGTTTTTAAAGGTTGGTGTTTTTTAAAATACAACTTTGACAGCTGTCAAACAAATTGTTTGTTAGGCAACAAAAAAAATGTAATTAGTCTAATTAAATTACTCCAGTAAATTCTATTTAAATACTAATTAATCCGAGCATTCATTTCGAGATGAGTGCTCTTATTTTTATTGTATTTTACGAGATCTTCTACGGACATAAATAGAAACAAGAGTAAAATCAATAGATTCTATTTCGGTTTTGCAAAGTTGGTACGCATATGACTCTAAATCGACGTTGGTAGAGTGAATTGAGGCGGTTTCTTTGTTTTCTAATTGATGAAATCTGAGCACACGTGGTATGGAAACGTTTTATTTTAAACAGCGTCTATTTCCAACCGAAGCGAAAGCTTAATTGAATTGTTCTTTACGTGAGCGTAAGCTTTCATCCGACAGATATAATTTCTAGATAGATCTATATCGTGGGAGTCGCATTCTAGGGTGCTTGCCATAAATTTTTCGCCACCTACCAATCGAAGGTTGGCACAAATGAAGAAACGTCAAATTGTGACAGCTATTAAAAATAAATTCAAATTATAGACGATTATATTATTTTATTATTATTATATTAGTCAAATCAAAACAAACAATATCTACATCCACAACAATTACATGATTGATTTTTACAACAATTTTTCCATTGAAGAATTATTCATTTTCATTTAGGAATCTTTAGATCGAACGTGTACCACACTGCTGATTAATATGTTTAAATATTTGACAATGTTAAGGTTAAGTATTTAAGTCAACTATAACTAATTACTACCAACTACTCAGTGTTGCTCACAGAAACTTTATTCTGCCAACCTCCTCAGTTTAAAATTACCTAGTAATTTCTATATTTAATACTTACATCTTGCCAGTTTATAAAATTAATGTGCTAACTGATGACATTTACTAACACATTGGTTTTTATTTGACAGCTTACAAGAAATAATAAAAATAAATCTAATCTGTCAATCGAGACATTTCCTTTCATTCATCTGACAGTTCATTTTGACGTTTCTCACCTCTACACCTCTTGCGGATAAAATTTTGAGGTTAGGTAGAATAATTTAGGCAAATTCAACAAAATAATTAATTAAATTTTTTAAGCATACGATAATTATTAATTTTAGCGCAAGATCTTCATGCATTTGTGACTGATTTCATTGCACTACCAACTAACCGTTCAAAAAATACGCGTTAATAATATGACATTAATAAATCGAAATAATCCGATTTTGGTAATTGTGATAGCCATCATTAGCCTTCCTAATATTAAGTTAATTATCTTGTTAAAATACACGTCAAGCTTCCGTATAAACCTCTATACTAATTCTTCCAATAATTGATGTTATGTATATTATTCGATAAATTTTCCACGAAATAATTTGGTAGCGGCCGCTATTCAAACAGATTAATTTCATTGAATTCACAATACGACTCATTCATACTTGTGCATCTATTAGGAAGGTAGGTCCTGTTGTATTGATTCGATTCGAATCCGGCATATCTCGACAGGTCGATTCCCTAATAAAAAATCGTTTCAGTTTGATTTATAATTCGGTAAAAATCGTTTTCCACATTGCATTCCATTAATTGGATTCGGACGTGAGTTATGAATAACGTTTGGTCAGATGGAATAAATGTCATTTCTTTTGAGGGAGAGATTGTGGTGATATTAAAATGCATTGCCGTACTAATCAAAATTCCAGTGATGTAACCTACCGAATCGTACTAAAAAGTTCTTGTTTTTGTAACAATCCTTTTAAGGTATTGAATGAATAAATGCAATTTTATTTACTCGGTCGTCTCGAATTCAAAACCATTACAGGACTGCTTCCTGTGCGAATATTTCGTAGAAAAATAAACTCCAATTCTATTTTACTTCAATAGGAAGCTTTGTCGTGTATTATGGATGTTAGTCATCAATCGATTGAACATATTCGATAGATGTCAGGATGAATTGGCGTAATGTAAATGGATGACTGTTCTCTGCTTGGTAAAGAAGAAAGAAAAGAAAAATGGAACACATCGCAGTCTTTGAAATTGATGAATGTATCATTAAATTGTATTTTATCATGTTTAAGTGATATAGTTACCATAAAAAAAAAGAAGCATGGCCGTTACTAATAGGGAAAGATTTATGAAACAGACACAAAGAGAGAAGCCCAATGGGGTACCAAGTTTTTGACGGATTTAGCCAAATTTTCGAGAAAAACATGATTAATATTATTCTGACTGCCCTCCTTATACGAATTACTCATAATTCTTCTAATTTCTGGTGGTTTTCCGTTGAGTGCTGTAATGATGTATTTCAAGGAGACGAAATTGTCAACTCCATCAGCGTCGTTTTAGACAATTTTGCATTCGTAAAAACCAGTTAGAAGCGGATGTCTTAGATATAGCAATAGCTTTTTACAAAAATTTCTCAATACGAGTATTGTTAAATTTCCTGCAAGATCTCCAAAACAGTTTTGAATAATTTTAGATTATTTTCTTTTTTCCATATCTAAAGAATACCATTTTCAAGAGTAGGCATCCCAGAATCGAATAGCAACGTAATGCTATTGTGAATTCTTGTGCTGCAAGAAACTCTAATTGATGGATTTGAAAGCCTGAAGGATAGAACTCAAGTTTGTCTACAGAATTATGATTTAAGATTCCCAATATATGCTTTAGTATTATTTACAGATTAGGTACAATAATAATTTGAGCAATTCTATTACAGATTGGGTCTAAATCGTTAATTAGAAACGAGGAAAGTGTGGCAACGCTGCTATCTACAGTGAATCAGGATTGTAATTCTGTCCGAGTACATTAAAGGTAAAGCCTGCGATGAGAGACGGGTTTAAAATTTGAATGAATTAGAATCTAGAATTAGGACAACATGCGATGGGGTGTTTCTGCTGACGCAATTTCTGCCACCGCTTCTGTTAATGAAAATAGAATCTTCTACCAGATATACATACCTAGACCGTATTGAAAATTTATTATACCGACAAGAAAAGGGGTTTCCCTCGAACGTCAAGCAAACATAATAAATAGGTTTTAACTTAAATTCGAACAAAATGACCCTCTAATGTCCTATATACCTACCTGCGTGAAAACATTGTGATCAAAAGGAAATAAATTTCTTCATTTACATCTAGATACTAAAATGGTAATTGCGCCACTGTTGACAATGTTGGACATTTCGAAGTTAATTCGTGTTAAAATAGCTTATTTATTTGTGAGAGTTAATGGAATTTAATTCATTTAATGACACTTTCAATTACAGTAAGGTATTATTATGACAACACAGGTGAGGTAATTCGGAATTACAATTAACGTTTCAATCGAAGTACAATGGGATTCAAAATGATTGTCGTAGTAAAAAACTGTTTTCCGTAAGAATGTATCTATACTTATTACCATTTTAGTGAGTGAAATTAGCTACATACAAATTTCATACATTAAATCAATTTTCTTGACATTTGGTGACATTGACGTTTGTGTTGTAGTTTCATTCGTTTATTTATCTTATTTAATTTCAAACCATTTATATTTAAGTTCAATATCACCAACAATAGTATTTTTAAATACTACAAGAGAATAACGGAATTATCTCTGGTAGAATCGTGCACCGCTTTAGAGAATCAGTTAAGTCTCAGTTTAAAATTACTCTAATTAACCTAACCTATACCTAATGAATCCCACGTAAACTAATTCGTTTTTATTACTTAGCTAGTATAACTTGTTATCAGAACCGATTAAAATAGTTAGAAGCACGAACGGAACTGTATGGAAACCAGAAACGTTTTATTCGCACTTGAACGTGATCGCAAGGTTACATGCCCTAATGTAGGTCTGGGGAGAATGGCAAAAGTGTTGCATGTCCTTAATTGATTCGTGCCCCGTTTGAAACTAATCCGATTCCTGTAAAAATGAGGAGAGAAGGGTGCCGTACAACTTCGCATATATGTATAATTCCTTCGTTTTAGCGAATCGATTGAATTCTATGAGAGCGTTTCTTCTTAGATGAATTCATTCACCGGTTTTCGTAAATAATGAAGCTCGTAGCCTCGGAATTTTTCGGAACGATCGATAAAGCTTTGTACATCATAAAAGTGGATCTATAAATAATTTCTGTTGTTTAATAATAAAACGTGGTAGTATCATGGGTAAGTTTTTAAAAAGCAGGCCACATCAGTTTCTCCTTGAATGTAATCAAAACCCATGTTCGTCATAAATGTTGACTTGTAGCGCCATTGGCAAATAAACGGTAATTAGACGACGGTATCGGTTACCATTTTGCAGTACATACATCCGAGACCACTATCCGATGTCAGCACGTCAACACATGATGTTCCAGCCCGGTTATAATTGGATTAAAAATTAAATAAATAAATTTGTTTTTTAATTATTTAAATACAAGTTGGTTATTAGAATTTGCACATCAAATTTGTTGGTGATCAAGTAACTGGGATGGAATAGTTCATTTTCATATAGGTATCAGCATCATATTGCTGACATTGTCCAATCGGTCTTGATCTATCATATTAATCGGCAATCGTGGCTGTCACTTTCACGGGTAATAAATATATGAGTAATATATATTTTTTATGATGGGAAACCGCTTGGCACTGAAGCACGGGTTTTGATTACTGATGCTAAAAATATGAAATAGTATCAAGGAATAAGAGAAATAAATTAGAAAGCTTACCAATAATTGCCGGTAATAGTAGAAGAAGAACCGCAAAACTAACTCCGTTAATAAACATCATGGCGAAAGAGCTCAGTTTGTGATAAATCACTAATTCCTTCTCCAATATGCTCAGTTATTTATACGAAAAATCAACTGCGTGGTGACACCGCATTGGTCCTTAGATTTCGTTACTTACTTTATCCATAACGACCCCAGATAGGAGCACGTTCATCACGACTTCCTTATTTCGTGAAGACTTCTTAATTATTCCAACACGATTTCGTGGAGAACTTAAAAGAATATAACCATGTCACGATTATTTCGAGAGACGCATTTGGAACCTGACTTTTAAGACACATTTCTCCAATCTAACCTCCATACATGCCACAAAGATTAACTCTATTTTTAAGAAGCTCTTCGCCACAATATTCTTAGATAAATTTAAACTTTTTTTGGAATTTATCCCAGAAAATATTTTTATTCTAAGTGAGGATTTGGAACCTAGCGCCTTCAGCGGGTGTGTTGTCAAAGAAAGCCGTCAAGAAGTACCACCGATATCTAATAATTATAGTTCACTTGCCAACGGGTCAAGATCCAATAGCAGCACAAATCTACATAAATACATACATGTATACAAAAAGATACAAATTTAAAGCATTTAATGGTAATATACAAAAAAATATTACAAAAAGTTTTATAAAAATAAAATAAAAAATTCTATGTATACTATGTCACTTACTTCTATATAATAAATAATTGATTTTATTTATTGACATATGTATGTGTGTGTTAATGGTGCTCCAAATCAAAGATTTGTTCTTGGAGTGTTATAAAAGAAAGTTGGAATCGTTCTGGGACTCAAATTGGAAACCCGAATGCTAACACTTGGCAATAGCTAAGTACAATTAATTTCAAATTGTGGTCAATGCACAATATTCGTTGATATTTTAAAGCAATTTTTTGTTCGCTGCCCAGCCGAAAATGTAGTCTATATTCCTTTGCAGGTTTCTACAATCGTTGTTGTTTAAGATATTCAAATTATCCTAATATCGTTTGCATAACCAAGAATCTAAACAAGGTATGAATATTAAGAGATTATGATAAATACCATAAACAATAACGGTCTAAGATAGGAAGCTTGTGGCACTCCTGACCAAGACATATATTCTTTAGTAAATGTTAATTGTTCAATCCACACTGACGAGCTAAGATGTAGGGTTCAATATTTTGATAGATACAGTTATAGAAATATTTTTCAAACATTTTCCCATAATTACAAAGAATTGCAATACACCTATAGAATTGTGTCTGTAATCTATCATCCTTCTTATGGACTGGAAGTATTCCGCTTCACTTCCATTTATTGGAAAAACTATACAAATCTAGAAGTATTTTAATATGACAGGTAGCAAATGAATCTAACTTGTATCTATCGTTTTATAATACTAACAACCTATAAAAACTAAAATCTAATTGAAGATGCAAAAAGCGCAACATAAAAAAAAATCAAAATATTTGACAATTCGTTGGAAGAACGGAATATTGTATTGTGTGATCCTCCTCCCAGCCAATAAGAAATAAAACTGTCATATGTCAAAGAAAAGATACTAAAGATCGTCTCAACCTCGGTATACAGTACAGGTCTTATGGGAATTCGATACACGGTTGCCAAATCGTCCAATCAGCTGTACTTTCTTATTTTCGGTTAATTCTCGTTGTTATCGGAATCATCATCATTATTGCATAGTTCTTCAACTATTTCTGCTATACTAAAATCAGGATTCTCTATAGGTTCATCATTGTCAATGGAAGCAAAATCGTGTAAACTTGCCATTGCACTGCCGACTTTTGGAAATAGCTTAACAATGGGTATTTCGTCCTCCTCGCAAAAATCTTCATTAGATTGAACTACTTCTGCGAATCCAGCTTTGGAAAAACAGTTTGTAATGGTATATCGAGAAACCTGTTTCCATGCGGCTGCAATCCATATTAACGCACTTGTCAGACTTATGCTCTTTTCGGAATCTTCAAAGTCACAATCACTCTCAACGAACGTTAATAGTCTTTTGATCGAAAAACTGCGGTATATCATCTTAAAATTGTGAATTCTGCCTTGATCTAACGGCTGACAATACGACGTAGTGTTTGGAGGCAAAAAAATCAATTTGACGTTTTTTAGCAAAACTTTAGGATGTGAAGGTACATTATCCAGAAATAGAAGCACCTTTCGATTTTGTTTTTTCATTTTTATGGCAAACTAACACAGCCATTTGGTCGTAAGATCTGATGTCATCCAAGCCTTTTTGTTATGCACCCAGTCTAAAGGTAATTTGTCGATATGATTTCCCTTAAAACACCGAGGATTTGTACTTTTTCCAATAACTAAAGGGTTTTCTTTGCCGCCTTCCATATTTACGCAAAATAAAATAGGTAACCGTTGTTTTGCTAATTTTTTGCCATTGCATTTATCGTATTTTAGTGCAAAAGTTTTATTTGGCATAGCGCGATAATACAGACCTGTTTCGTCAACATTAAATATATCCTTCGGGGAATAATCCTTTAAAATTAATGGTAATTTAGATTTCCATGCTTCTACATCTTCCAAATTTACAACAGCGGGCTCACCACAAATTGATTTAAAAGTGATATTGTGCCTTCGACAGAACCAACCATTTGAAGCAGCAAAATTTTCTTGCTGTCTCTAGCGCCTTTTGTTTAATCAAGGATCCAGATATGAGAATTTTTTTATTTCTAGCCAAGATGTTATTAAAAGATGTTAACGCTACTACTTTGGTAATTTAACCTACATCGTATCTGTAGTACTAATAAAGTTAGCAATAGTGCCGACTTCAATTTGAACACTCTGTATATGTACATACAAGTAATTAAACACAATTTTATTTTGAACAAATTTTATTTCGAATAATCAAATTTATATGCAATCGATAGAAAACATTCACTGATGCATTTTTTGTTTAATCCAATTGATATAAGGAGGCACTCTAGTATATACGTTTGCGTCGACCAATCCTTCGGATATATAGTGTTTAGGACCCCAAGATACTAAACCAATCTGTTTTCCGCCAACAACTAACGGACCGCCAGAATCCCCACCACGACCCTGTATACCGTGTTCTATTAAAGTGCAAATTTGTGTTTCGTATAAAGGAACAGGAGCCCGTTTATAACGTTTGCACTCTTCATTTGTCAAAGTTCTCGTAGACATATATTGTAAATTATTCGGAACTGCATTATTACTAAGATATCCCCATCCGGTTAGGACAGAATCAACACCTCCACCCACCCATCTAGTTTCCAAATCTATTGAGTTAATATTTGACCGTGATAACGGGATCTCTCCTTGTACTTTTATGAGAGCTATATCGTTATTTATTTCTACTAAGATGTCCCCATACAAAGAGGGTATGTATTTGTAAACATACTCTTCATGGATAGCAAATTTGGAGGGTTTATATATGTAGCCTCCTGAGTCTAGGTGGATGCTACCCACATGGACAATTCGATCTTCTAGGTGAGAGCCATTGATGCAATGAGCAGCGGTTAAAATCCATTGCGAATTTAAAATGGAGCCACCGCACAGATGTTGTTGATTGGAAGCATTAACGATTGACACCTGATATGGAAATTGACCTGGGGACGCGGGACGCCCATTAGCAATTCGATCTTCATGATTCGGTTGGCTTTTGATTACTGATGCTAAAAATATAAAGTAATATTAACGAATTACAGAAGAAAATTAGAAATCTTACCAATAACAGCCGGTGATAGCAGAACAAAAACCGCAAAACTAAATCCTTTAAGAAACATCATGGCGAGAGAGCTCAGTTCGTGGTAATTCCCTAATTCCTTCTCCAATATGCTCAGCTATTTATACGAAAAATCAACTGCGTAGTAACGCCGCATTGGTCCTTAGACTTCGTTACTTGCTTTATCCATAACGACTCCAGATAGGAGCACATTCATCACGATTTCGTTACTTCGTGAAGACTTCTTAATTATTCCAACACGATTTCGTGGAGAACTTAAAAGAACATAATCACGTCCTGATTAAGTTGACATAATCATATGGATCCAGATTTTTAAGACACATTTCTCATTTTTGCATTTTCACCTCAATATCTTTAGATAAATTTAATCTTTTCCTGGAAATTACTCGAACACGATTTCGACATGTGCGACACGACCAAATACGATATTGCTTGCTCGTGTTATAGGAAGCTATCAAATTTTGATGACTATGATAACTAAGTTCCCGTACTGGTGAATTTCTAACAAGATTATGTACTAAAAATCAGATAAATTAGGAGATTTAAATCTGCCAAATTCAATCAAGACAAACCACCTAATCAAATAAAATTTTTTAAGTGACGGTGGTGTTCGGGCAATCTTTAACATGTATGACTACTGGCTATAAAAAATTATCTCTATCAGTGAGGAAGGCTATCAGTGACGGAACGGTAAAGAGAATACTTGAAGAGCTGCGCAGTTAGGTCTTCAGAAAATAATATAATAAACTTGTGCTCGTTCACACCAACTTGATTGATCAAATTCTTTACTGTTCGATGGATTCTACTTCGAGCTAAACCGAGTTACCTTCTTACCTTAGCCTTATCCTTACTGGAAAAGACTTCACTTTTAAGGTGGGTTTCTCTTTTAACGAAGACTGGACAATCCTAACTAACAGAATTATTGGGATCATTAAGCGTGATGGAGGTCTAGTTCTCCACGATGCTGGAACAGGGCGTTTTTAGAATTGAAGGTCTCTTGAGCAATTCAAACTTGTGCAATCCCATACTAAAATTTTACCTTAGAAGATTAATGAAATGCTTTATCTACTGTTGGATGAATCCAGCTTCGAACTAAGCCGAGTTACCATCCCTTTTTAATTTACTACGTCTTTGGAAGACTGATGAAAAAGTTTTGGAAACTCTTTTTAACAACTGCATCTAACTTTTTTGAAGAGAAATATCGGCAAAGAATATTATCTCGTTTTCGAATTTAGCTATTAATTGGCAAAATTAACGGTAGGTTGTTGTTAAGGGAACTTAAGTATGTCAACAGACCAAGAAACTCAATCAGAATTAGGGTAAGGGTATATACTATTTTAAAAATTATTCTGGCAGGGGTTGGTCCCATTTTGAAAATGATTCTGGTAACGGTTGGTAACACTTAAAGGATCTTTCTAACAGGGTTGGTACTATTTTATAGACCGTTTGGTTGGAGGTTGGTACCATTTCGAATATCATTCTGGTAGGGGTTGCAATGATGTAGTAGGGGCTATACTATTTTATGAATCATTTTGCTGGGGGTTAACACAATTTTGAAAATAATTTTGGTATCATTGAGAGACTAATCCTAGTAGAATCTAATAAGTATCATTTTATGAATTATTTTGGTGGGTGCTGATACTATTGTAGATGCTCAAATTGATGGTGATTAGAACCATTTTGATAGTTATTCTGACAGGAATTGGTCCCATTTTGAAAATGATTCTAGTAAGGTTTGGTAACATTTAAAGAATTTTTCTAACAGGGTTGGTACTATTTTATAGACTCTTTATTTGGAGGTTGGCACCATTTTAAATATCATTCTGGTAGGGATTGGAAAGATGTAGAGGCTGATTCTAGTAGGGGCCATACTATTTTATGAATCATTTTGCTAGGGGTTAACACAATTTTGAAAATCATTCTGGTATATGTAATTGAGAGACTCATTCTAGTACCATTTTATGGATTATTGTTATGATGCTCAAATTGATGGTGATTAGAACCATTTTGAAAGCTGTTCTGGCAGGGGTTGGTACCATTTTATAGAATAAACTGACTAATATTATACAAGGTGTCCATAGATTCCGATCTTCTATTGTGTTGTGTATCGTTAACTCAATAAATCGCTACTTTGGGATTCTTCTTTCATACCTAAACCAATGTTGCTCTAAAATGTGAAAGATGATTAATAAAGCATTAATGGCCATCAGTAGATGCAGAAAATTGTGTGCAATGAACTGAGGACTCAA
>SMLS01057934.1:0-12062 GCA_004785975.1 Popillia japonica
TCACTGACTCTACAATTAGTTAATTAATACTAATAAACTATGCATTAATTGCTTTAGATAATTATTATCACGTGCGTTTTAAGCTTTACTATTGTAGTTAAGTACCAGTTTTAAATGTACTGTAAAATTCTGCGTCTTCGGGCAATTTCGTTCATGCTATAGGTACTCAAAGACAACTTATTTTCTATAATGTAATAATAGAAGAATTAATTAGTTTATGCAAGTTATAAGATTCGGACAAATCCCAATATTTCTTTGTAATAATTCATATAGGTTATGCTATCAATATCTAGTCAAAACGTTATTTACAATGTTAAAGGATACATATCTAATCATTATGCAGCCAAATTCGAAAAAAGTGACGTCTGAAGTGGATAAGCGCCTGAAATTTCTGAAAAATAAAATATAATCTTGATCACATTGTAGAGATTAGGTAATTGCTGATTCATTTTTGTATATAATTGTATCGTAAAAATAGTAGCTTATCTGTAGATAGCGCCTAAGTTTCGAATTAAAACTAAAAACAACATTATCAGTTGTTCGAAATTAAGCTAATATGAATTTGAGCAGGTGTGGAATTAAGTCCAAATTAGTTAAGTAATGGTAATAAAGTTCTTCGGATAATAACATCTGTTTTGTACATGTAAGTGCTATAATTTATACGCTGCTATATATTGCAGGATCATCCCATATACTTAAGGAGATTAAACTTTTATAATATCGGATAATAAAACAATAGAGTCCTTGTGGCGTTTGCCTAACTTAGAACTAATATACTGCTTCTATAATAAAAAGATCAAAACAATTACTAAATATAATCGTTACAGGGTACCTTTCAGCTTTTCTTAGATCAAACATATATTTTTGCCGTGTTCGCTTCATCATTTGGTGCTCCCGAATCGGAATCGGCGATGCATGTAAACTTATGCTACCATAAGTTATATTTACTCCCAGCCAGCGATTACATAATCGTCGGAAATGTGATACTTAAAAAAAACCAGGAGGACTGTCTGTTGTGTGATCTATATAGAATCAACTAAACTCAGAAAATGTATTCAGAGATTATAAAAACGTAATCCTTCTCTCTCTAATTTTGTCACTTTTTTCGCTGTAAACTATTTTAAATTAGACATGTATGTATGAGAAGGTCACGATGTGTTATGAAATATATCCGTTACAAGTCGTCATTTGCACAATCCACAATAACTAAGTAAACTGACAAGTAAAGGTCAATGTTAAGGAGTATTATTCCTTGTTTGATTATGATTCGTACAGTCGGACACTTTAATAATGGCCTCTGTCGAAAATCAATTGTCTATACATACAAATATATTTTAAGATGTACAAAATTTGTTTCATTACTTTTGTCTTCAACAATCTGTTCATGTAAAATAAGTTATCAATGATTTATTAGTGTTTATCTACTTAAGTAATTATTGGATACAATAACACGATATAAAATAGTGACATGTATTGGACAATAAAATAAGGATATTGCTATGTAGATTTGCCTTTACATTAGAACAAAAAATCAAGACAGAAATTTGTAGTACTGGTCTTACCTGGAACACGAGAGAAATATAGGGATATTAGAACGAACGTCCTTAGGCGAGAAAAAATGTCATGAAATACTGAAGATAAAAGCAAGGGTAATGCAAATTTTAATGCAAACTGCTGTAGGACTTAGAAGAAAAGCAAATACATAATTGGTTGTATGCGTTTATTGTGCCTCAGCCGTGTTCAGTTGGAGAAAATTGAAAAATTGTTAAACGAGATAAGATTCAAGTTTTTCTTAGAAGATATTGTATTCTTTTTTCATGGTTTTTTCCGTAAATGAACAATTTCAGTCCAGTTATGTACGTAAAATTTTAGGTATAGGAATACTTAATTCATATTAAGATAAAAAATTTCCTATTGAAGGGAAAATTTGTTTGGTAAACTTTGTTTGGATTCCTCCTTCTACGTAACGTAATATTATTCCACAGTTATGTTGTTATCTGTCAATTTTTTTCTGTTTGTGCGAGTACCTCGGTTACCTAGAGATAGGCCAGGTTACATGAAATATGTGTAAAATAAATCAGAGAAGAAGATTTTGTAATTGGATTTGTGACATTCTATTTAAAATATAGAAGTTACCAACTTCCAGTTAACTGGAAGTAGTGATATTTATCTCAGACTATTCTCAGATGATGTACGTTCTGCCATATTCAACTATAAATGTTTGCTTTAGTATTTTGTTTCATTTGTATAATATGTATGTTTGATGGGCCATTCGCGCCAATCATCCTGTATATTAATTAATACTAACAGCGATTCAGTAGGAATATTATTAATTTACGTGTGTTTTATTGTTGCAATACTACAATACACAATTTCTCGCGAATAATTGTAAGATAGAGTACGTGACGCAGTTAACTAAAATAGAAGCGAAACCACAAAACTCAGGAGTCTTGAAAAACAAATAAAAGACGATATTCGAACTAGAAACTATGAGTCATTGTGTTTTCAAGGACGTGTTGTGGTTTAAATCCGCGTATAGTAACAGCTAGCTTTATCATTTGTACTACTAGTAAATCACTTCATTAATAATGTTTAGTCGTGATGCAATATCTTGAGTGCAAAATAAGTATTCTACAGTACAATTAATTTCGTCGTTCATACATGCTTAGTATACAGGAAAAGGGTTAACAAAATCCGTTTTATTTTTCAAGTGATGGGGGCAATTGAAAGAACACAAACCAAAAGTACATAGTTTGAATTTTTACAGTTTTGGTTTTACTACATTTAATTAGTTTTCAAATTCAAATGGATATAAACTTAGCAAGTATTCATAAACAATTATGCATGTGCGTAAGAAAACTGATTATTTCGCGCAATTTGCATTGCACTTAGTTTAAACTACTACAACGATGCACTTTATGACGAAACTGTAAAAGATTGCTATGTGGTTTTATGAAAGGAATTTTTTGTTCACTGCCAAATTCCATAGAGGTCTAGTCGAGGTTTGTACATGTAGTTTTATGTTGATTGTTTTCGCATAAATGAAAAGTTTTAGTAGTTATTCTGAGTAGAAATATTTTTTGAATTGCATTCTAAGTATTGCTTACAGTAATAGCAAATGTAAATTGTGTTAATGTCGCGGAAAATTGTGCAACTGACATTCCGAGACACATTCATTCTTTCGTTAATAATTTGAAGATAAACGTTTTATCTCATGAAATACTTTACTCAAATTGGATAAATATCTCATTTGATTCTATAACCCCCTTATTGTCCTGCATAGTAAATATGACAATTAGCAGCAAGTGCGGATTCCTAAATCTTCAGCATTGTTGATACGGCGACTTTGATCCTGCAGAAGTCAGTCAAAACCATCGTTCGTCCATGGCATTACACGCAATTTCCTGGGAGCAATCTGTTGAAATAAATCCAGCAATACTGTAATGGCTTCACGTAATCTACAAAAAGCGTTAAATACCACTATATTGTACCAGTCACAAAATTTTATAAACCAACTTCGTAGATTGGTCTTTACATCAAAGAAATTTCAACCGACCAACTGCAATTTTAGCAGTCATCCTTAAGGAGGATTTTCTGGCCAAGTTCATTGACAAAATTAAGTGTTTTTGTTCTTGTCTCATTTTCAACGCCAAATGATACAGATGTAAGAGAACACAATAGAACCACTACCTCCCCAAATAAACACCTCTCACACCAAATCCAAATGCGACCTAGTTCGTTTTGGGTGCTATAAGTGTACTTAAGAACGGGGGAAGTTCTAAGGACAAGGTTGCTCCATATATCTATACTGAACTGCCTTGTTCCGTGAAATATGTCGGCAAATATCTGCACAAAGCCTGGATTGTAGTATTGATTTTGGAACCGATGCATGAGATGGTAGTACTCATTTTGGATTCTTAAACAGTCTGAGGGTGTCTTTGACTTCCAGGTCTTAGCACAACAGTTTTTGTTAGTCCTTTTTCACGACAACGTAATATTGTACCTCATAATTATTCATACAGAGGTTGCACAATTTACATGAATTACAGCTTATATCCGACGAGGAATTGTAAAATATAATTACTTAAATACTTAAAATATAATTAATGTACAGGATTTAGAGGGATATGTTACCATTCAAATTGCGAAAAGTCCCTAATTCACAAAGTGTTTTTGGAGGAGGGAATCGACTGCGCAACTTGTTTTACAAAATACCCCATGAGATCAGGAGACTGAGCCACATGAGGTGCTCTAATTTATCGTTGTGTTCATAAAATCAGTCTTGGACAATTCCACGGGCATTATCATCTTGGACGACTGGTCGACAGTTGGCACTATTGGGTGAAGATGGTCAGAGAAAATACTGACATAATCCTCTCCTGTAACATGGCCATTCAGAACAACAAATAGGCCAAGATCACGGTGTTATACCGCATCCTGGATCATTGTTGAACCGCCAAGACAGTCAACTTGATAGGCTTCTCACGGCATTCTCCAAATATAAACACATCCATTGATCGGGAATAATGAGAACGATGATTTTTCTGGCCATATCACATTCTTCCATTGTTCTTGTGTCCAATTTTTATGATCGCGACACCATATTCGTCACTTTAAGGGATTGCATGGTGCAATCAATAGTTTTGAAATACAATCTCTACCGTGACTATTTGCCATATGCAGTTCACGCCGAATAGTTTTTAATGAAACTGCTTCCAGTAGATGTGTGTTCATCCGAGATTTTAACTGAGATGCTGTGATCTTGTGTTTTTGACCACAATCCGCTTCAATACCTTTCTGTCTGTGTCATTTAGTTTCGACGATCACTGTTGTGCTTTTGCGATGATGTTTTTCCATGTTTCAAATATGCTGAACACGATAGCACGATTGCCTTTATCGTTACTGAAGGTCCAGCAAGCCTGGTTCCAACAATCATGCCTCTTAAAATCACAGAGGTCAGCCATAACACAATTTTAACAGAGACATATACTTCTATTACTGCTAGTAGCAGACAGATGTGTGTACTTTCTTATCCGTTAGATGGCACCCTTCACCGTTAGACGGCAGAAGCATACGAGAAGTTTCTTTCGAGTGCTATTTTATTCACAAGTGTTCATATTATTTTGTGCAGCTCCTGTATATCCATACCAAATTATATTAAATTTTGAAAAGTTTAACGTAGTTTGGCCGTGTAGCAGTATTCAATCTGCACAAAGCAACCGAGCAGAATATTAAAATACATTTGTCATTAAAATCTTATGGTTCTACAAACCCTTACAATTACTGCAAGGTATACGTATACTGAATTAAAATACTAGAATGAAAAATTTGATTGCAAATATAAAAGCAAACAATATTAAAGATACAGATATCGCTTGCAATTTATCAAATCTCTATTTTATCGGACGACAACAGCACTAATTGAAGGATACTTAAACTGTTGCTGCTATTCTCACCTGAAACATTTTAGACTGTAATATGATATTGAGAATCAGTTCTATTTATAGGCTATATTGTCTCCGGGAGAGAGAACAACTTGAGCTTGGTGAAGTAACTATACCTTCTTTGTGGTTATTTTTATCTCGTCCACATCTTTTCCTGAAAGTGTATTGTCATCAAATTACGAACTCGGTATATAAAAATACACGAAGTTTCATCCAGACTGCTGGACTAGATGTAGTTACATACATACTTGTTTACTTGGAGCATTAAGTATAGTTGTTTCCATGCTATTTTTGTTTTTCATCGGAAATGAGTCAATCAATACTCGGAACCTCTCTCCTCTCTGATTCAGACAACCTTTTCTAATAAATATATTATTTACAAGTAATCCTAACCTTTACTTCCAGTTTAAAATTCACACCGCTTTAAGACTCTTGAAGGATTTATATACCCATCATGCATAGTATAGTAACTGAAGAAGACTCCTAAGTTTTGTACTAAAAAGAATATTGAAACGGAATTACGAAACAACAAGCATTTGCTTTGTTCTCATATAAATACTGCGCACATTTTAATTCTGATTTATTAATTACGAGTTTCTACATCTTTCTGGGTTGCGTGTTACTGGAAAGCATTAGCGGTTACGGAGCGGAGCAAGAATTTCGTTGCAAATCGTATAGAAACCGAACCGTTACGCAAATTTTGGCGCAAAGGAATCCAATCTTAAGGCTATCGTCAAGATATAGAGAAAAAAAGCAATTTTATTGCGCCAGATAGCGGATCAATTTATTACTTAGTGCTAAAAAAACGAAATAGCATTAGTAGATAGATCGTTGAATAAAAATAGTCGATTGAACTTGTATCGTAGAATTATTTAAAATGTAGGAAAGTAAACATTTGGTTTACTCTTTAATCGATCGTAATTAAACGCTTATCGCTCCATTTAGTTTAATTCGTTGCTTGATTTAAACGAGTAAACGTATGTACTTAAGATGCTAATGATTTAAAGAAGTACCGCTTTTTTGATTGTTTATAAGAAAATGATTTAAGTCGATAAGCTATAAATACTCATCGTAATTGATTGTTCTAATTAAATTGATTTGCTCTTGAACATAATAGCAAGTATTCTCGATTATAGGTATACATATGTCAATTAACTATCGTAGTTCCGAAAGAATTGTCACCACTCTACACAAACTGGAAAGGTTGGTCAAGTTCAACTGTTACATTATGTTCGCTTAAGTGAATCGTAGCTTCATATGACAACAACTACCAGATAGTATTTTCTTGGCTTAAATAAAAACAACTACCTACTTTGTTGTACTTAAATAGAATTGTGTTTCAAATCTACTAAAAGTATATATTTTATAATAATAATCACGTTAAACGCATAAAATAACGTAGATAGTATATATGTATGTAAGTAAAGGCAAAGTCAAACACAGTAATGTTAAGTAGTTAAGAGGAGCTTTAAGCAAAGAGGCAGAGAGGTTGATTTTTATCCATTATACCTCGCCGCGCAGTTGAAAACGAGTTTTAGTCGATATTAATATTCGCCTACACAAACTGGGGTTTCCCAGATTCAAGCCTGATTCACCGAGAAACAAGTGGTTATCTGCTTATTTAATAGGTACGCAATGCATAGTTCGTTTGAATGCCGTTAATTACAACTAATCGTATTAAAAACTTTAGTACATTGCGGTGGAATTAAATTTCCCTCTTTGAGCGAATGAATTGAAGGTTTGATATAAGAGGAGGCAATGTTAACCAACCAGCACCATTCATTTCTTTGAATATTGAATTATAACTACTTTAAGATGATTTTTTTTAATGAAATATTTTTTGTTTATGGAGGCCGCTCTTCTTGTTAAACTGCTCAATTACATGTAACGAAAGCCAACAATCAGAAACGTTTTGTGTCTGCACTACATTTTAATAGATGTGTTCAACTGTTTGATTATTTTCATTTATACTACTTCTAAATAGATCGTATTTAGTTTTGAACTTAAGGTTAACAATCTACAACACTGAACAGTATATGTATTCCGATTGGAAACGACCTTCTACATTATGAAAATATAAAACGCAGGAAGTAACAGCATGATAAGAGATCGTAACTTTGAACTTGACGACCACGAAATTTTTATCAGAAAATCTCACCTTATATAAAATTAAAACAAACGTACGCATGTTGAAGTACGTAATGTTCAAGTACTTGTTATTCGTCTCAATGGTTACATAAATATTCCGCCTTGATAGAAATATTATAAATTAAAAAGGAATGTCAAGACTACATTACTTACATTACTTTTAATGTATCAATTTATCTTTAAAGCTAGTGTATAATGAGTTACGCACTGCAGTAAACATTATCTTTTTCCACATACATTTTTACATTACATTTTCCACAACAACAACTTGGAAATAGAATTCTTATAGAATAAGTGTAGATACTTTAATTTTTATAAAAGTAGTCGCTTTTAAAAGATACAAATAGCATACATGTATATACATATGTATGTAGTCAGCACATTTATTTGTATTTAAGAAATTTTGTTGCAAATAACTTCACTACAACAATTCAAGATCACAACTTACGTTTTCATTGCTAGGTTTGACAGAGCCAACGGAAAGCTAAATTTGAATATGTCTCTTAAGAATTCAGTAGATTGGTCATTTACTAAAATATAGGCATTCGAAGAATTTTAGAATTTATTTCACCCTTCGGTTGCTAACTTAAGCCGTGACAAACCGATTCTGATGATAGGTACTCTACAGAAATTTCCAGAAGTGGAGTTTTATATTTGGGCGTTCTTCAAACTCACCTTTCATATATCTACATACATATATTGGATAAGCCTTATATACTCGAAGGGGTAAGCCGCCTAAAGCTTTCACTGGTATACAAAGCTTGCCTTAACTTAAAAAAGACACAAACAAATTTTCGACCAAACAACATAGTGTCCTTTGAAATCGATCATTCTACAAACAATAAAATACAAGCTGACTTCAAATTGTAAATATTTTCTCTAGGAATTAAGGTATCTTATTCATGTTGCGGAATTGTTTACGTTTGGATCTTTATCTTAATTTTGCATTACTTCTTTCAAGACCATTAAACAACCTATCTAATTACTATATTTAACGGAATTGATTTCGGCGACTTAAGAACCATTTAAGCATTATACAGGCTGTTTGTTCAGTTTTTACATTTTTTTTACCAGAAGATAGTATTCCGCAGATAAGGGCGATATACAAAAAATGGCATTTTTACATTGTGTGATAACCGAGACATTTAAATTCAAAATAGCAAACTTTAAATGAGGATTGTAAGACCAGCTTGTTTGAAAACTTGCATCATTTCATAATATGTTATAGTGCAATATCAGCAAAAGTATGTTTATGCTGATTGTGATGCCTTAGTATTGTTTACTATTGGATAGGTGATTGACACGTAAAAACACTTGCCGAGAATACATACGTAGTATTCGGGCGGTCAAAACTTCGAACAGCTGTTGTTATAAGGTAGGTAAAAATACTGTGTTTCTCAATAGGTGGGTCCATGTATATATCTCGGTTAATACACTATGTATACATGCAATTTTTTGTGCAACGCTTTTATTTTACGAATACTATCTTCTAGCTAAAAAAAGTGTAAAAACTGAACAAACACCCTGTATACAATACCATTATTATTCGAAAAAATAAGCTGCTTAAACAAGTTACAACCCATAAAATAATATAACGGTAATCTCTGACGTAGATGTTTAGAGATTAAATCGAATTAGCAATCACAGGCATTTTATAATAATTAAAAAAAAACAAAATGAAGGTCAGCAGAGATAGTAATTTATATGTTAAGATAAACTGACAGTCCAAATAAACCTTAACCGTGAACTTTCAACATTCAAGTAGATAAGTCGGATTTCGGCTGTTATACCGAAACCTTCCATTTTTATTGCCAAAAAAATAACATTGATATTTAAAGTGAATTGCCGAATATAATTTGTAATATGTATAAACACGGTGTAGGATTTATTTGTTTTGTAAACAATTACAGCTTGTTTGTGGATTATTCTTATTATTTTTCTTGTTATTTTTGTTTTTTGTCAAGTTAGTTTTTTAACTATCTCTGAGGTGGATTACAAATAATTGTTTTCATTACGGTGCACAGTACGAGTTATTATTCTCAACTATACCGCAGCATATTTTTTAAGGTTGCGTAGCGTCTACACAAAGCCGTCAGCCAACTAATTTTTTTTATAGAAAGATGGTAAATAAACATGTTTTACTTTATTTTATTTTAAATTGTTTTAAAATTAGATCTAGCGTACCCTTGGCCAACGTTTGACAAATTAGAATGCAACGCAATTCATTCTATTTTTTGTTTTAACATCTGTTACATATGTTACTCTGTTGACTAAGTCACGAAATTATAGTTTCTACCTATACATAGATACCAAGAGTTTAATTAGTATTCAACCTATTTTCAATTATGCTAAACTAAAGCATTTTTATTATCTAGATTAAATGTTTGCGATCACCTACCTAGTTATAATGGATATTAGTATGTACCCATTTCATTCTATTGCAATATAAATCCAAGTTTTTGCAGCTATTATTTACATTTGCGCTTAAATTGGGTGAGTTTAATTCCGAAACAACTTACATGGTTGTCTTCGTATTTTAACCATTGCAGATCTGAGTTTACGAGAAATTTATTCCAGCTTTGCGGTTTCTCAACCAATAATGTGATCATTATTAGCGGTGCAATAGGTTTTTTCCATCATTGCGGGCTGTACACTTTTTTTAGTTCGCGCTCGCATATTGACTTAAAATTCTGTCAGATAAATTACAATATCCTTTCAGTAGTTCCCAGTTGTGGACAGCTTCAATTACTCTTCATCATATTGTTACCGATAGTCAAATATGGAACTAAACCACAGACCTCGTATTAGCTTTTTATAATGCACACGCATTTATCTAGTATAATATGCTTTCTGACAGAGGTTAACATTGCAATTTCCGTTGCTTACAAATAATGATGTTTTAAACATTCAGGGATTTTCTGCCAGCAAATAATGAAATAAAACCTACGCATTTCGCACACAACCTTGTAAAACCAGAAAAAATTGCTCGGGGATTTTAGATGTTAGTATGGCTTCACTCAATAGCCTAGCACTCCATAATATATCGAACGAACGAATATATGTATATTGTACAATACACCGGCCACGTAAATTTATCATGAAAATGTATCGTAATTACATAACAGCCGACTGATCCTACATTCCGATTTCGATAGGAAAAACATTGTAAAACGGTATCGGATCTGCAGGCAGAGGAACGCAAATTACGTTCAATGGATTTTAGAGATGAAATTTTTCGTGTGATATGCCGAGCTTTATCGTTTAATCGCAAATAATCAACATCTGCTGAATTTAATTACAATTCGATTCCACGTTCCGGTAGAATTCATTAGTTTCGTGAAAATTGATTTGATTAGTTTATCGGGATTTATTGCACTTTGGTCTGTTTCATTTTGGTTTTTTTGGGGCAGTTTGATACAAAGGTGTTTTTGTTCACTAGAAGTGCGTACAAGTTGTCGATAAATATGATTACCCGTATTCCTTATTTGTTGTTGTAAAGTAGATAATTTGGAACTTAAATACATAACCATTGGTAATAACATTCTTGGTCGAAAAATCGGACGAAAGAACGCTATGAAAATATTGTACAATATTATTAAATTATAACTACAAAATTTTGTCGCAGTTTGGGTGCCATAGGTAATAATTCAGGAGTTTCGATGCAAGATCTGAGGAAAGGTTAAAAGTATTGAGAATTGGGTTTTAACATCGGAAAATACCGGCACATTTTTAACATGAAATGATAGATTGAAGGTAGAAGTCACTATAATTTGAATCGCTATAGGGGTCATAATAACAGAAACTTCTCAAACAAAAAAGAAATGTGTCTGTGGTAATGGAAACAGATAAAGTGAAATTTGTATTCCTTCAATACCACGAGTAGAGTGGATTTTCTATTACACAGCTATCACTTAATTGGGATACGCGGATTAATTGTGCTGAATATGTTATTGGATGCAAAAATTTCATATTACATAAACCGGTTATATTTTCTGAGATGACACTCTAAGAATCTATTTTGGAATGCATATTGCTACGCCATTTTATATTTGACAAGTTGTAGGAAAAGAATATTTATTTGAAACGGAAAAACGTTTCTTCTAACCTTAAATCCCTTTTAAATTCACTAAAATTTTGTGTCAAATAGTAAGTACTCTTACGTAAACCACCCTTATTGCAAGCCTTAAATTGTGATGTTTGCACACGGTAAACGTAATCTTTTTGATTGAAAATGTAAAACCTGTGACCTGTGGTCCCAAAGTTAACAAAATATATAAATAAAAATATATTTCTGTTAATGAAAAAAAGTCATCGTCAGAGTCATTTAAGGGTGGGATATCTTCCTTTGAATTATCAGAAAATTCTTCGTCCTCTATCAATTGCTTTCTCGGTCCTTTTCCAACATCACTACAATTTGCTCTGACGTCATCATCTATTGTGCTGCTACCATCGCTTGGCGTTTGGTTCTTT